>JAXRKP010000448.1:30000-35000 GCA_037039925.1 Doris montereyensis | reverse complement strand
ATTATCCTTTGGACAACACGGAGCACGAGATTTTTTTCTCTTTCATGCGATATCCCTTGGACAACACGGAGTACGAGACTTTCTTTCTCTTTGATGGATTATCCTTTGGACAACACACATATAATATAAATCCAAGTGCTCGCCTCCACACACACACACACACACACACACACAAAATTCACACTCACTCACACAGACATTGAGATATAAATCCAAGTGCTTGCCTCCACACACGCACACACACACACAAACACAAACACAAACTCACACAGACATTGATATATAAATCCGTGTGATCGCCTTCACACATATATTTTGCAAACACGCATATGAACACACACACACCTACATGAACAGACACACACAGACATGTCATGGCAATGGGGATCAAAAGTATAGCAAGCGTCTTCCATCACACACACAGACACACACACATACACACACACAGTTCATGGCAATGATGATAAAGTATAGCAAACCTCTTTCATCACACACACACACACACACACACACACAGGTTATGGCGATGATACATTTCCACCACACCCTCACACACACACACACACACAGGTTATGGCGATGATACTTTTCCACCACACCCTCACACACACACACACACAGGTTATGGCGATGATACTTTTCCATCAGACCCTCACACACACACACACACACACACAGGTTATGGCGATGATACTTTTCCATCAGACCCTCACACACACACACACACACACACAGGTTATGGCGATGATACTTTTTCCATCAGACACTCACACACACACACACACACACACAGGTTATGGCGATGATACTTTTCCATCAGACACTCACACACACACACACACACACACAGGTTATGGCGATGATACTTTTCCATCAGACCCTCACACACACACACACACACACACACAGGTTATGGCGATGATACTTTTCCATCAGACCCTCACACACACACAGGTTATGGCGATGATACTTTTCCATCACACCCTCACACACACACACACACACACACAGGTTATGGCGATGATACTTTTCCATCACACCCTCACACACACACACACACAGGTTATGGCGATGATACTTTTCCATCACACCCTCACACACACACACACACACACAGGTTATGGCGACGATACTTTTCCATCACACCCTCACACACACACACACACACAGGTTATGGCGATGATACTTTTCCATCACACCTCACACACACACACACACACACAGGTTATGGCGATGATACTTTTTCCATCAGACCCTCACACACACACACACACACAGGTTATGGCGATGATACTTTTCCACCACACCCTCACACACACACACACACACACAGGTTATGGCGATGATACTTTTCCATCACACCCTCACACACACACACACACACACAGGTTATGGCGATGATACTTTTCCATCAGACACTCACACACACACACACACACAGGTTATGGCGATGATACTTTTCCATCACACCCTCACACACACACACACACACACACACAGGTTATGGCGATGATACTTTTCCATCACACCCTCACACACACACACACACAGGCTATGGCGATGATACTTTTCCATCAGACACTCACACACACACACACACACACACACAGGTTATGGCGATGATACTTTTCCATCAGACACTCACACACACACACACACACACACAGGTTATGGCGATGATACTTTTCCATCAGACACTCACACACACACACACACACACACAGGTTATGGCGATGATACTTTTCCATCAGACCCTCACACACACACACACACACACAGGTTATGGCGATGATACTTTTCCATCACACCCTCACACACACACACACACACACACAGGTTATGGCGATGATACTTTTCCATCACACCTCACACACACACACACAGGTTATGGCGATGATACTTTTCCATCACACCCACACACACACACACACACACACACAGGTTATGGCGATGATACTTTTTCCATCACACCCTCACACACACACACACACACAGGTTATGGCGATGATACTTTTCCATCACACCCTCACACACACACACACAGGTTATGGCGATGATATTTTTCCATCACACCCTCACACACACACACACACACACACACAGGTTATGGCGATGATACTTTTCCACCACACCCTCACACACACACACACACAGGTTATGGCGATGATACTTTTCCATCACACCCTCACACACACACACACACAGGTTATGGCGATGATACTTTTCCATCAGACCCTCACACACACACACACACACACAGGTTATGGCGATGATACTTTTCCATCACACCCTCACACACACACACACACACTGGTCATGGCAATGATACTCTTCCATCACACCCTGCCACACACACACACACACACACACAGCTCATGGCAATGATGATAATAAGTAGATCAAACCTCTTCCATCACACACGCATAGATACACACACACACACACAGGTCATGGCAATGATAATAACAAGTATAGCAAACATCATCAATCACACACGCATAAACACACACACACACACACACACAGATCATGGCATTGATAATAATAAGTATAGCAAACATCATCAATCACACACGCATAAACACACACACACACACACACACAGATCATGGCAATGATGATAATAAGTATAGCAAACATCATCAATCACACACGCATAAACACACACACACACACACACACACACAGGTCATGGCAATGATAATAACAAGTATATCAAACATCATCAATCATACACGCATAAACACACACACACACACACACACACAGGTCATGGCAATGATAATAATAAGTATAGCAAACATCATCAATCATACACGCATAAACACACACACACACAGATCATGGCAATGATAATAACAAGTATAGCAAACATCATCAATCACACACGCATAAACACACACACACACAGATCATGGCAATGATAATAACAAGTATAACAAACATCATCAATCATACACGCATAAACACACACACACACACACAGATCATGGCAATGATAATAACAAGTATAGCAAACATCATCAATCACACACGCATAGACACACACATACACACACACAGGTCATGGCAATGATGATAACAAGTATATCAAACCTCTTCCATCATACACACACACACACACACACACACACAGGTCATGGGAATGATGATAACAACTATAGCAAACTCTTCCATCACACACACACACACACACACATAGGTCATGGCAATGATGATGAAAATATACTCAAGCCTCTTCCATCACACACACACACACACACACACTGGTCATGACAATGATGATAACAACTATAGCAAAACTCTTCCATCACACACACACACACACACAGGTCATGGCAATGATGATAACAACTATAGCAAAACTCTTCCATCACACACACACACACACACACACACACACATAGGTCATGACAATGATGATAACAACTATAGCAAAACTCTTCCATCACACACACACACACACACACACACACACACAGGTCATGACAATGATGATAACAACTATAGCAAAACTCTTTCATCACACACACACACACACACACACACACACAGGTCATGACAATGATGATAACAACTATAGCAAAACTCTTCCATCACACACACACACACACACAGGTCATGGCAATGATGATGAAAATATATCAAGCCTCTTCCATCACACACACACACACACACACACACACCAGGTCATGGCAATGATGATAAAAAGTATATCAAGCCTCTTCCATCACACACACACACACACACACAGGTCATGGCAATGATGATAACAAGTATAGCAAACCTCTTCCATCACACACACACACACACACACACATGTCATGGCAATGATGATCACAAATATAGCAAACGTCTTCCATCACACACACACACACACACACACACACAGGTCATGGCAATCAAGATAAAAAGTATAGCAAACCTCTTCCATCACACACACACACACACACAGGTCATGGCAATGATGATAACAACTATAGTAAAACTCTTCCATCACACACACACACACACACACACACAGGTCGTGGCAATGATGATAAAAAGAATATCAAACCTCTTCCATCACACACACACACACACACACACAGGTCGTGGCAATGATGATAAAAAGAATATCAAACCTCTTCCATCACACACACACACACACACACACACACAGGTCATGACAATGATGATAATAAGTATAGCAAAAACTCTTCCATCATACCCACACACACACACAGGTCGTGGCAATGATGATAATAAGTATAGTAAAACTCTTCCATCATACCCACACACACACACAGGTCATGGCAATGATGATAACAACTATAGTAAAACTCTTCCATCATACCCACACACACACACACAGGTCATGGCAATGATGATAACAATTATAGTAAAACTCTTCCATCATACCCACACACACACAGGTCATGGCAATGATGATAACAACTATAGTAAAACTCTTCCATCACACACACACACACACACACAGGTCATGGCAATGATGATAACAACTATAGTAAAACTCTTCCTTCACACACACACACACACACACAGGTCATGGCAATGATGATAACAATTATAGTAAAAGTCTACCATCACACACACACACACATGTTATGGCAATGATGATAACAACTATAGTAAAACTCTTCCATCACACACACACACATACACAGGTCATGGCAATGATGATAACAACTATAGTAAACCTCTTCCATCACACACACACACACACACACACACAGGTCATGGCAATGATGATAAAAAGAATAGCAAAACTTTTCCATCACACTCACACACACACACACACACTTACACACACATAGGTCATGACAATGGTGGTAAAAAGAATAACAAAACTCTTCCATCACACACACACACACACACACAGGTCATGGCAATGATGATAACAACTATAGCAAACCTCTTCCATCACATACACACACACACACACACACACAGGTCATGGCAATGATGATAATAAGTATATCAAACCTCTTCCATCACAC
>JAXRKP010000448.1:10000-27500 GCA_037039925.1 Doris montereyensis | reverse complement strand
AGAGAGTATTATTATTCGTTATAATTTGTATCCTTATATCATTTAAGAAATAATCATTTATTTGTTTGAGAGTGAAATGTTGAAATAATCATTTATTTGAGAAATTGTGACCAAAAGCAAAATTTTCTTAAAAGGATTGATAACGATTATCTTATCTTATCTTTTATATGAGAAGATGCAAAATACTTTCTTTTCTTTATTTTCTACATAATTGATTACAGATGTGAACCCCCTGCTCCCCACTGTGACAATAACTGAAAGTGAATTACTGTAAATTTGTAATCCATGGCTATATTTTACACAAACAATTGAAAGAAACGGTAGCCGTACCTAAAATCGTAGCAACAGTCCTTGTAAATGAGGCAAAGAGCATCACACTCACACATCCTTCTCTTGGCCTCTGCTCAGGATAGAGTGACAAAAATAACACGATAGTAATGCACGTCACCCCAATGAATATACAATTCTCTGATGGGCTTTTTCTCTAATGAGATTTTCTGTATAGGCTTTTTTTTCAAATGGGCTTTTCTCAACATGTTTCTAATTAAAAAGCTCTCCCATGGTTGTTTTTTTTATTTTCATCTAATAGGCTTTGTTCTAATGGATGTAATGTCTCTAATCAGCAATATCAAAGGGATGTTTTGTTAGGCATTTTATTACATCCATCTCTCGAGGGGAAATTACGTTCATTGACATTTCTGTAATGAAGTTTTCTCTAATGCTCTATTTAGAGATGGGCAATTCTCAAGTGGATATTTCTCTAACGGACATTTCTGAAATTGTCAAATTTAATGGATTTTCTATAATGTGCTTTTCTCCTTAGCACATTTCTATAATGGACATTTCCTTAATGGATATTTCCCTCATGAACATGTATCTAACAAACATTTCTCTTCTGACATTTCTCTAACGGGTTTTCTCCAATGGGCTTTTCTGTAATCTATATTTCTGTAAGAGACATTTCTGTTTGAATAACATCAAAGGGACATTTCTGTGATAGACATTTCTCTAATGGACACTCTCTATTAAACATATCTCTGCTAGCCTCTTGTTTAATGGACATCTAATACATACTTTTCTAAAAGAATTTCTGTGATGGATATTTCTTTAACGGACATTTCTCTAATAGACATTTCTCTAGTGGACATTTCTCCAATGGACACTTCTCTAATGGACATTTCTCTAATAGACATTTCCTTCAGGATATTTCTCTAATGGACATGTCTCTAATTTACATTTCTCTAATGGACATTTCTAATGGATATTTCTCTAATGGACATGTCTCTAATGGACATTTATCTAATGAACAAGTCTCTAATGGATTTTTCTCTAATGGACATGTCTCTAATGGACATTTTCTAATGGACATGTCTCCAATGGACATTCCTCTAATGGATATTTCTCTGATGGACATGCCTAAAATGGAGATTTCTTTAATGGACATTTCTCTAAAGAACATTTCTCTAATGGATGTTTCTGTAATGGACGTTTCTCTAATGGACGTTTCTCTGATGGACATTTCACTAACGGACATTAATCTAATGGGCGTTTCTCAAATAGACATTTCTCTAATACATATTTCTAATGGACATTTCTCTAATGGACGTTTCTCTAATGGACGTTTCTATAATGGACATTTTTATACTGGACATTTCTCTAATGGACATATCTCGATTGGACGATTCTCTAACAGATATTTCTCTAATGGACATTTCTCTAATGGACGTTTCTCTAATGGACGTTTCTTTTATTGGACGTTTTCTAATGGACGCTTCTGTAATGGACGTTTCTCTAATGGACATTTCTCTAATGGACGTTTCTGTAATGGATGTGTCTCTAATGGACGTTTCTCTAATGGACGTTTCTTTAATGGATGTTTCTGTAATGGACGATTCTCTAATGGACATTTCTCTGATGGACATTTCTTTAATGGACATTTCTCTAATGGACATTTCTTTAATGGACGTTTCTCTAATGGACGTTTCTGTAATGGACGTTTCTCTAATGGACGTTTCTGTAATGGATGTTTCTCATGGACTAGACGTTTCTATTATAGACGTTTCTATTATAGACGTTTCTATTATGGACGTTTCTGTTATGGACGTTTCTATTATGGACGTTTCTATTATGGACGTTTCTATTATAGACGTTTCTATTATGGACGTTTCTATTATAAACGTTTCTATTATGGACGTTTCTATTATAGACGTTTCTATTATGGACGTTTCTATTATAGACGTTTCTATTATGGACGTTTCTATTATAGACGTTTCTATTATGGACGTTTCTATTATAGACGTTTCTATTATAGACGTTTCTATTATGGACGTTTCTATTATAGACGTTTCTATTATAGACGTTTCTATTATGGACTTTTCTATTATGGACGTTTCTATTATAGACGTTTCTATTATGGACGTTTCTATTATAGACGTTTCTATTATGGACGTTTCTATTATAGACGTTTCTATTATAGATGTTTCTATTATAGACGTTTCTATTATAGACGTTTCTATTATAGACGTTTCTATTATGGACGTTTCTATTATGTACGTTTCTATTATGGACGTTTGTCTAATGGATGTTTCTATTATGGACGTTTGTCTAATGGATGTTTTTCTAATGGACGTTTGTCTAATGGACGTTTCTATTATGGACGTTTCTATTATAGACGTTTCTATTATAGACGTTTCTATTATGGACATTTCTATTATAGACGTTTCTATTATAAACGTTTCTATTATAGACGTTTCTATAATGGACGTTTCTATTATAGACGTTTCTATTATGGACGTTTCTATTATAGACATTTCTATTATAGACGTTTCTATTATAGACGTTTCTATTATGTACGTTTCTATTATGGACGTTTTTATTATAGACGTTTCTATTATAGACGTTTCTATTATGTACGTTTCTATTATGTACGTTTCTATTATGTACGTTTCTATTATAGACGTTTCTATTATGTACGTTTCTATTATGTACGTTTCTATTATAGACGTTTCTATTATGTACGTTTCTATTATGTACGTTTCTATTATAGACGTTTCTATTATAGACGTTTCTATTATAGACGTTTCTATTATGTACGTTTCTATTATAGACGTTTCTATTATGTACGTTTCTAATATGTACGTTTCTATTATGTACGTTTCTATTATGTACGTTTCTATTATGGACGTTTGTCTAATGGATGTTTCTATTATCGGACGTTTGTCTAATGGACGTTTCTATTATGGACGTTTGTCTAATGGACGTTTCTATTATGGACGTTTGTCTAATGGACGTTTCTATTATGGACGTTTGTCTAATGGACGTTTCTATTATGGACATTTGTCTAATGGACGTTTCTATTATAGACGTTTATCTAATGGACGTTTCTATTATGGACGTTTGTCTAATGGACGTTTCTATTATGGACGTTTGTCTAATGGACGTTTCTATTATGGACGTTTGTCTAATGGACGTTTCTATTATGGACGTTTGTCTAATGGACGTTTCTATTATGGACATTTGTCTAATGGACGTTTCTATTATGGACGTTTGTCTAATGGACGTTTCTATTATGGACGTTTGTCTAATGGATGTTTCTATTATGGACGTTTGTCTAATGGACGTTTCTATTATGGACGTTTGTCTAATGGACGTTTCTATTATGGACGTTTGTCTAATGGACGTTTTTCTAATTGACGTTTGTCTAATGGATGTTTTTCTAATTGACGTTTGTCTAATGGACGTTATTCTAATTGACGTTTGTCTAAGGGATGTTTCTATTATGGACGTTTGTCTAATGGACGTTTCTATTATGGACGTTTGTCTAATGGATGTTTCTATTATGGACGTTTGTCTAATGGATGTTTCTATTAGTGACGTTTGTCTAATGGACGTTTTTCTAATTGACGTTTGTCTAATGGATGTTTTTCTAATGGACGTTCGTCTAATGGACGTTTTTCTAATGCACGTTTGTCTAATGGACGTTTCTCTAATGGACGTTTGTCTAATGGATGTTTTTCCTAATGGACGTTTGTCTAATGGACGTTTCTCTAAGGACGTTTCTCTAATGGACGTTTCTATAATGGACGTTTCTATAATGGACGTTTCTATTATGGACGTTTCTGTAATGGACGTTTCTATTATTCACGTTTCTATTATGGACGTTTCTGTAATGGACGTTTCTATTATAGACGTTTCTGTAATGGACGTTTCTATTATGGACGTTTCTATAATGGACGTTTCTATAATGGACGTTTCTATAATGGACGTTTCTATAATGGACGTTTCTATAATGGACGTTTCTATAATGGACGTTTCTATAATGGACGTTTCTATAATGGACGTTTCTATAATGGACGTTTCTATTATGGACGTTTCTATAATGGACGTTTCTATAATGGACGTTTCTATAATGGACGTTTCTATAATGGACGTTTCTATAATCGACGTTTCTGTAATGGACGTTTCTATTATGGACGTTTCTATTATTCACGCTTCTATTATAGACGTTTCTATTATGGACGTTTCTATTATTCACGTTTCTATTATAGACGTTTCTATTATAGACGTTTCTATTAGTCACGTTTCTATTATTCACGTTTCTATTATAGACGTTTCTATTATAGACGTTTCTATTATTCACGTTTCTATTATTCACGTTTCTATTATTCACGTTTCTATTATGGACGTTTCTATTGTAGACGTTTGTATTATAGACGTTTCTATTATAGACGTTTCTATTATAGACGTTTCTATTATGGACGTTTTTATTATGGACGTTTCTATTATGGACGTTTTTATAATGGAAGTTTCTATTATAGACGTTTCTATTATGGACTTTATTATAGACGTTTGCGTAATGGACGTTTCTATTATGGACGTTTTTATAATGGAAGTTTCTATTATGGACGTTTCTATTATGGACGTTTCTATTATGGACGTTTCTATTATGGGCGTTTCTATTATGGACGTTTCTATTATGGACGTTTCTATTATGGACGTTTCTATAATGGACGTTTCTATAATGGACGTTTGTATAATGGACGTTTCTATTATGGACGTTTCTATTATGGACGTTTCTATTATTGACGTTTCTATAATTGACGTTTTTATAATGGACGTTTCTATTATGTACGTTTCTATTATGTACGTTTCTATTATGGACGTTTCTATAATGGACGTTTCTATAATGGACGTTTGTATAATGGACGTTTCTATTATGGACGTTTCTATTATGGACGTTTCTATTATGGACGTTTCTATAATGGACGTTTCTATAATGGACGTTTCTCTAATGGACGTTTGTATAATGGACGTTTTTCTAATTGACGTTTGTTTAATGGACGTTTTCCTAATGGACGTTTGTCTAATGGACGTTTTTCTAATGGACGCTTGTCTAATGGACGTTTCTCTAATGGACGTTTCTCTAATGGACGTTTTCCTAATGGACGTTTCTATTATGGACGTTTCTATTATGGACGTTTCTATAATGGAAGTTTCTATTATGGACGTTTCTCTAATGGACGTTTGTATAATGGACGTTTTTCTAATTGACGTTTGTCTAATGGACGTTTTCCTAATGGACGTTTGTCTAATGGACGTTTCTCTAATGGACGTTTCTCTAATGGACGTTTTCCTAATGGACGTTTCTCTAATGGACTTTTTCCTAATGGACGTTACTCTAATGGACGTTTGTCTAATGGACGTTTCCCTAATGCACGTTTCTCTAATGGACGCTTGTCTAATGGACGTTTCTCTAATGGACGTTTCTCTAATGGACGTTTCTCTAATGGACTTTTTGCTAATGGACGTTTCTGTGATAGATGTTTCTCTAATGGACGTTTCTTTAATGGACATTTCTTTAATGTACGTTTCTCTAATAGACGTTTCTCTAATGGGCGTTTCTGTACTGGATGTTCCTGTACTGGACGTTTCTCTAAAGGACGTTTCTGTAAAGGCCGTTTCTCTAATGGACGTTTCTGTACTGGACGTTTCTGTACTGGACGTTTCTGTAATGGACGTTTGTGTACTGGACGTTTCTGTAATGCACGTTTCTTTAATGGACGTTTCTTTAATAGACGTTTCTGTAATGGACGTTTCTGTAATGGACGTTTCTGTAATGGACGTTTCTGTAATGGATGTTTCTCTTATTGACATTTCTCTTATAAACATTTTGCTAATGGACATTTCTCTAACGGACATTTCTTTAATTGGCATTTATCTAATGGACATTTCTCTAATAAACATTTCTTGAATGGACATTTTTCTAATGGACATTTTTCTAATGGTCATTTCTCTTATGAACATTTCTGTAATTGACATTTCTCTAATGGACATTTCTCTAATGTATATGTCTCTAATTCTCATTTCTCTGATGGACATATTATGTAATAAACAATGTCTCATTGACTCAGAATTACATTGGTGTTGACAGCTGTCCTTTTTCTTCTATTGTGCTTTCATAATAAACAAATAGTGTCAACGAAAACCAAAATGGCGGTATGTATTTAACACAGTTTTGTTGTCCTTCACCCCTGTATGGCAGTAAATCATAGACCTTAAACAGTAGAGAATACAATAGAGTACAAGTCGCTGAAATGAAATATGTCAGAAGAGAACTACTGAAAACGTATAGAGACAAAATCACAAACATAACAATGGAAATCAAACCAAAACGCAATATAAGAGCTACGATAGAAATAAATCAACTCGATGATTTGGGAATGTGAACAAAATGAATGATAAGAGGATGGCTGAATTGGTATAAAACCCAAGTTAAAGGATTAAAAGACATACCCTGGAGAAAGTGAGAAGAAGATATAAAAGAGGTACTAGAGCAGAGACATTTAACCTTTACAGAAGGAAACAGACAATGAGACAATGTTAGGACAGGGTAACCTGGAGAAAGATCATGTCAGGTTTCTAAACCCATACTCTAGAAGGTAGAAAGCGAACTGGAAAAAGAATTAAATTATTATTTTCATTTGCCAGGATTGCCGTTTAACGTGCACAGAGTGCTGTGAACTGCACACTGTACCTTCGATGGACATAGGTGTCGACTTGCCTACGTGTAATAGGCAGAAGGGGGAGCGTTTTACAGGAAAAGAACTCGAAAATGTCCCATTTGTCGGGCAAGAACTGACGATTGATTATGGGCTTGAGGAGAGGCCGTCACCTTGCCTTTGGGTTTCATAATGATACATTATTGTATAGCAACCACGCACCTTAAACTATGGGGACTCGGTAGTCGGTAGGCAAGGTGTCGGCTTGTCACTCAAAAAAGGTAGTGGGTTCGGGTTCGAGGCCCGCTAACGACTGTCCAGATAACAACAATATGTGCACTTTAAAGATCCTTTAGCTGTTTACAAGGGAAGTCCGGGCAAAATTACAAAATCTTACCAGAAACCCCGAGATCACCGTAGTTGTGGATGCGGGTGAATCAAATTAAATCAAAATCTAAATCTATAATAAAAAATGCAATTCTTTCTTCTTTCTTTATCAGCTCATATTCTACCTTTCGGTGTGTGAGTTTTAAATGCCCGAAATGATCCTTTTCCATGCTGTCCTGTCCTTACATTTTCTGTTTCCTTCCGTGGAAGTTAAATTTCTTGCTTTAATGCCTCTTTTACATCTTCTCCCATTTTATCAGAGGTCTGTCTTTGGTCTTTTACTTTGAGTTTTAGCATTGTATACTGATTTCATTATTCTATTGTTATTCATTCTGTTAACATGACCAAACCATCTCAGTTGATTCATTTCTATCTTAGTTTTTATGCCATCTGCTTTGGCTTGATCTCTTATTGTTGTGTTTCTGATTTTGTCTCTTTTAGTTTTGCGTACTACTCTTCTTGGATATTTCATTTTGGCTGCCTGCACTCTACTGTATTCCCTACTGTCTAAGGTCCAGGTTTCACTGCCATAGAGGAGAGTAGGTCAATAAACTGTGTTGTATACTGCTATTTTCGTTTTGTTGACAATTCTTGTTTACCTACAAATGCCTTTCCTAGATGGTTATATGTTGCACTTGCCTTTTTGGATTCTCTGGCTGATTTCTTCTCTCAGTTTTCCTCCTAAGTAATTGTAGCTTTGAACTTGTTCTAAAATCTCTCCCTGCCTAATTTAAGATTTTTGTTTTAGCTTCCTTAGTTACTAGCATTGTTTTGATTTTCTTTGCATTTACTCTCATTCCTCTTTCATTTAATTCATTATTCATTATGTTGATATTTGACTGGAGGTTCTTTCTGATTTTCCAAACAGAACTAAATCATCAGCAAATGAAAGCATTGATACATTTACTGGTTTGAGCTTCCACATACCTATAATCGTTTTCTTCATTTTTGAGGATGCCTTTGTGACTGAATCCATAAATGTGATAAACAAAAGAGGGGCTTATAACCCTGTCTTACTTCTATATCTGCATCAAATTCTTCTGATGCATTTCCAGCTACTCTCACTGCACATGTTGGTTTATTGTAAAAACATTTAATGGCTTCTATTAAATTTTGCTCTACGTTGTGTTCTTTTAAGGAATGCCATAGTTCGTCCCTCCTCACAGTCTCAAATGACGTTTCTAAGTCAATAAACGCAGGTGCAAGTCAATGTTTCTGTCAAGGAATTTTTTCTATTTTTTGTCTAATTGTAAATATGTGATCTTGTACACTTCTTCCTGGTCTAAATCCACTCTGATGTTCTTCAATCTGATGCTATACTCTTTTCCTTAGTCTCATTTCCAGAATCCTGGCATACACCTTTCCTGGTATGCTAAGTACTGATATCCGTCTATAGTTTGAGCATTCCATAGTTGATCCTTTCTTATGTATTGGTACTACCGTTACCTTTTTCCAGTCGTCTGGCACCTGTTTGGACTTCCATGCTTGTTGGCATATTGCATATAGTAGTTTGCCTCTCTCCCTTGGTTTTTAATCATTTCTGGATAAACTTGATCTGCTCCTGGGGCTTTTTCTAATTTCACTTTTCTTATAGCTGTTTAAAGTTCTTCCATTGAGATATCTACATCTTCAGCTGTCTCATCTGGATTACTTGTTACTCTTAATAATTGACCTGTACTTCTTTGTTTCATATGTTCTGGAAGGATTATGTAATTGTTGAAAATGCTTTCTCCACGTTTCCATGATTTCGCTGTCTCCTTTCATTATCTCTCCTTTGGCGTTCTTAATTTGTCATATTGGGCATGCTTTGGTCTTTCTCATGCTCTTCATTTCTCCCCAAAACAGCTTTTGATTTCCTTGATAGCTTTCGAGAAGTCTTTGTCCAAACTCTTCTCACTATTCCTGTTTTGCTTTCCTAACTTCCTCTTTGGCGATAGCTCTTTTACTCACGTAATCTATCCTATCCTCTGGTCTCTTTGCTTGCAAGTATTTCTTCCAGGCATCCGTCTTTTCTTTGACTTTAGTCTTAACATTCTCATTGCACCATGCTGTTCTTTTGCTATCTCCTTTAATTTGTTTTACTACCACAGACCTCTCCAGTACAACTGAGGAGTGTTTTCTTTTATATTTGCCACTTTTCTTCTATTGTGCTTTCCTTCAGACCCATCTGCCTTTCATTGATAGATTTATTTATTCTGGATTGGTATATCTGGTTCATATATTGGTTTATTTAGTTCTTCTATTTTGAGTTTAGTAGCTTTCTTCTCTTTCTTTTCTTTTTGTTTTCTTCAGTTAATAATCTCATTTTGCCTATCACTAGGTGATGATCACTAAATATTTCAGCTCCTCTGCTTACTCTAGCCTCCATTGTACTGTAAAAAAGAGAAATGCTAACTATTATGTAGTCTATGTTGACTTTTCACATCTGTCTTCATTTACTCTTGTATATTTGTGGATATCTTTATAAGGAAAAATTGTGTTAGCTATTTTCATGTTATTCTTTAGGCAAGCATCTATTAGTTTCTTCATTTGAAAAAGTTGTTGTCTCTACTTCTTTACCTATTACTGATCCTGACATTTCTACATTTTTGCCTACAGAAGCGTTTAAATCTCCTAAAACCATTAAATCCTGGTTGGGTTTGAGATTCTTTGCAGCTATTTGTAAATCATTTTCGAAGATATCTTTTTCTTCTTTGGTGGTATCTTCGTTTGGTCCATAAGCTATTAATAATTTAATTTCTCTTCCTTTTGGTTTAATATTTACCTCTAATAACCGTGGGCTTACAAATTTCCAACTTTCTAGTAGTATTTCTTGCCTTTTATGCATTAGGAGGCCTACTCCTGCTCTAGCTCTATCTTTGACATCTACTCCTGAGAAGATTAAAATATGATTTGGTCCTACATTTTCTATTCCTTGTCCTTTTTTCTTTGTTTCTGTAATGGCCAAATTGTCTACTTTGAATTTTCCATTTCTTCAGCAAAAACTCTAACTCGTTTCCCATTAATTGCCCTAACATGCCATGTTCCAAAAATCACAGTCCGTTTTCTTTTCCAGAGTCTTCTTCGAAAGTTTAAGCCGGGTATGTAATTGTATATATTACTTTGAATCAGGTTGTTTTTGGATAAGCAGGAGATTAGCCCATTGTACCCATGGTAGATGGTGGGGCTGCCACCTTGAGGCCCCCTACCGGGCCTTGTTATTTTCTGTCACGATTAACTCCCTTAGCCTTTAGTCATTCAAGACCAGCCTGCAAGGTAGCAGGTTGTTATTTTCTGTCAGGTTAACTTCCTTAGCCTTTGGTCAGTCAAGACCGGCCTGCATTGCAGCAGGTTGTTTTTCTTTCAGGGTTAAATCCCTTAGCCTTAGGTCCACTGCCGAAAAAAATAATCACAATTTTTTTTTTAATTTAAGGAAAAGAAAGAATAAAAGAAACTAACGACACATTACTGCAATATACAGAGAGAGTACCTTCAATAGTTGCAGAAGGGCCACAGTTTTGCCTGCAGGAGTGCTGCGGCGTAGCACAAAGTGAGTACAGGGCTGGAGCCGCGTGGTCGGCGCAAACGGGGCGAAGGCCAGCAATGTGGAATACGATAAGAATACAGATAAAATAAGATAAGATAATAATATTATAACATTCCTTTCTTATCTGAAAAAAAAACTATGTTCCTTTTCAGTCGCAGGCTAATAAGCTTAAAATTAATATTTCATTAAATTTAAAAGCGTCAATCTTTCATTCAATCCAGTAATCATTTTCATTATGATTATGATCATTCATAATGATAAATATTATAATAATAAGGATAATAATAATAATTATAATAATAATAATAATAATAATAATAATAATTAATAATAATAATAATAATAATAATAATAATGATGATGATGATGATGATGATGATGATGGTGATGATGATGATGATGAATAATTAATAACGGATGATGATGATAACAATAATAATAATAATAACGATAATAATAATAATGATAATAACAATAATGATAATAATAATAATCATAATAATAATAATAATAATAATAATAATAATAATAATAATATAATAATAATAATAATAATAATCATAATAATAATGATAATAATAATAATCATAATAATAATAATAATAATAATAATAATAATAATAATAATAATAATAATAATAATAATAATAATAATAATAATAATAATAATAATAATAATAATAATAATAATAATAATAATAATAATAATAATAATAATAATAATAATAATAATAATGATATAATAATAATAATGATAATAATAATAATAATAATAATAATAATAATAATAATAATAATAATAATAATAATAATAATAATAATAATGGTGAACACTTCTTGTGCGCAACCTAATCCCATCAGGGAATAGAGGCTCTGAGCACATAAACGATTAATCATGTGTGTTTATATTATCTTTATATTACTCAATCAATAATGTACTTGTTACACATACGCAAATTTTAATGGAAGGATTGTGAGATAACCTTTTTTTTCAAAAGTGTGACTTTCACAGTCAAATCAAAACGCAATAATACTAATAATAGCTAGGCACTAAAGATGTGTTTTTGATTCATTGATCTACGACATAGATCTATTCGCAGTACGATAAGATTATAATCGGTTTGGATCTAGATGCTCGTGTAGACACCCTACCGACCATAAGATTGAAACTCACTTTATTTAGATGAATACATATCTAGCTCTGGACACAAAGAGAATATTAAGAAGGAGAACCCTTAAGCGATGTTCATGATATTTACAACGGCATGTAGAAAAGAGGATAAAGAAACGATTGACAAACAATTTACATTTAATAACACACATGATATTTGGCAATCGTTCAGAAAAACCAGTGGCTGCAGTTCTGAACGAAAGGCATTGAATGTATCAGAAGAATTTATCTACGTATGTGACCTTAATTATTTTTACTGTAGGTTCAACCATGTTGATTTCGGAAGATTATTGAGCTGAAAATCAATAAAGAATTCAATAAACGTTTATTCTTTCTTTCCGTCTTTCTTTATCAGCTCCCATTCTACTTTCCGGTGTATGGGTTCAGATGCCCGAAATGATCTTTCTCCAGGATGTCCTGTCCTTCCATTTTCTGTTTCCTTCCATGAATGTTAAATTTCTTTGCTTTAATGCCTCTTTTATATCTTCTTCCCACTTTCTCTGAGGTCCGCCTTTTGGTCTTTTACCTTGAGTTTTAGCACTGTATACTGATTTAGCTATTCTATTGTCATACATTCTGTTAACATGCCCAACTCATCTCAGTTGATTTATTTCTATTTTAGTTTTATGCTATAGAGATATGCTTTGGTTTGATCTCTTATCGTCGTGTTTCTGATTTTGTCTTTTTTAAGTTTTCCCTACTACTCTTCTTAGATATTTCATTTCCGCTGCCGTTACTCTATTGTATTCCCTACTGTCTAAGGTCCAGGGTTCACTACCAAAGAGGAGAGTAGGACAAAAAACTGTGTTGTATACTGCCATTTTGAGTTTTGTTGACAATTCTTGTTTACCTACAAATACCTTTCCCAGATGGTTATATATTGCACTTGCCTTTTTGATTGTCTAACTGATTTCTTCTCTTAGTTTTCCCTCTGAATTAATCATTACTCCTAGATAATTGTAGCTTTGAACTTGTTCTAAATTCTCCAAGCCCAATTTAAGATTTTTTTTTAGCTTCCCTAGTTACTAGCATTGTTTTGTTTTTCTTTGTATTTATTCTCATTCTTCTTTTATTTAATTCATTATTCTTCATGTTGATAATCGACTGATTTTCTGATTTTCCAAACAGAACTAAATCATCAGCAAATGAAAGCATTGGTACATTTACTGGTTTGAGCTTCCACAAACCTACATTCATTTTCTTCATTTTTGAGGATGCCTTTGCGACTGAATCCATAAATGTGATAAACAAAAGAGGACTTAGGATACAACCCTGTCTTACTTCTATATCTACATCAAATTCTTCAGATGTATTTCCAGCTACTTTCACTACACATGTTGGTTTATTGTAAAAACTTTTAATAGCTTCTATCAAATTTTGCTCTACATTGTCTTCTTTTAAAAATGCCATAGTTCGTCGCTCCTCACAGTGTCAAATGCCTTTTTTAAGTCAATAAAACACAGGTGCAAGTCAATGTTTATCTCAATTTCTTTTTCTATTATTTGTCTAATTGTAAATATGTGATCTTGTTCACTTCTTCCTGGTCTAAATCCACTCTGGTGTTCTTCAATCTGATCCTCTACTCTTTTCCTTAGTCTCATTTCCAGAATTATGGCATACACATTTCCTGGTATGCTAAGTAGTGATATCCCCTATAGTTTGAACATTCCATAGTTGATCCTTTCTTGTGTATTGGTACTACCGTTCCCTTCTTCCAGTCGTCTGGCACCTGTTTGGACTTCCATTCTTGTTGACATATTCCATGTAGTAGTTTGTCTGCCTCTCTCCCTTGGTTCTTAATCATTTCTAGATAACTTAATCTGCCCCTGTGACCTTTTCTAATTTCACTTTTCTTATAGCTGTTTGGAGTTCTTCAGCTGTCTCATCTGGATTACTTGTTACTCTTAATAATTGATCTTTACTCCTTGTTTCATATGTTCTGGAGGGATTATGTAATTGTTGAAAATACTTTCTCCATGTTTCCATGATTTCGCTCTCTCCTTTCATTATTTCTCCTTTGGTGATCTTAATTTGTCGTATTGGGCATGTTTGGTCTTTCTCGTGCTCTTCATTTCTCCCCAAAACAGCTTTTGATTTCCTTGATAGCTTTCTTGACGTCTTTGTCCAAACTCTTCCCACTGTTTCTATTTACTTTTCCTAACTTCCTCTTTGGCGATAGTTCTTTTGTTCACGTAATCTTTCCTATCCTCTCGTCTCTTTGTTTGCAAGTATTTCTTCCAGGCATCTTTCTTTTCTTTGATCTTAGTCTTGACAGTTCTCATTCCACCATGCTGTTCTTTTTCTATCTCCTTTAATTTGTTTCCTACCACATACCTCTTCAATACAACTGAGGAATGTTTCTTTATACATTTGCCACTTTTCTTCTATTGTGCTTTCCTTCAGGTCCATCTGCCTTTCACAGATAAATCTTTTTATCCTAGATTGGTATATCTGTTTCATATATTGGTTTATTTAGTTCTTCTATTTTGAGTTTAGTAGCTTTTTTCTCTATCTTTCTCTGTTTGTTTTCTTCAGTCAGTAATCTTATTTTGGCTATTACTAAGTGATGATCACTAAATATTTCAGCTCCTCTGTTTACTCTTGCATCCATTGTACTGTAAATAAAGGAGCTGCTAACAATAATGTAGTCTATGATTAACTTTTCACACCCTGTCTTCATTTACTCTTGTATATTTGTGGATATCTTTATAAGAAAAATTGTGTTAGCTATTTTCATGTTATTCTTTAGGCAAGAATCTATTAGTTTCTTCATTTGAAAAAGTTGTTGTCTCTACTTCTTTACCTATTACTCCTCCTGACATTTCTACATTTTTGCCTACAGAAGCGTTTAAATCTCCTAAAACTCATTAGTTCCTGTTTGGGTTTGAGATTCTCTGCAGCTATTTGTAAATCATTTTCGAAGAAATATTTTTCTTCTTTGGTGGCATCTTTGTTTGGTCCATAAGCTATTAATAATTTAATTTATCTTCCTTTTGGTTTAATATTTACCTCTAATAGCCGTGGGCTTATTTTTCCAACTTTCTAGTAGCTTTTATTGCCTTTTATACATTGGAGACCTACTCCTGCTCTAGCTCTATCTTTGACATCTGCTCATGAGAAGATTAAAGTATAATTTGGTCCTACATTTTCTATTCCTTGTCCTTCTTTCTTTGTTTCTGTAATAGCCAAAATGTCTACTTTGAATTTTTCCTTTCTTCACTAATTCTAATTCTTTTCCATTAATTGCCCTAATATTCCATGTTCCAAAAATCCCAGTCCGTGTTCTTCTCCAGAATCGTCTTCGAAATATCAAGCAGGGTATACCATCATTTGTTTCTTTGAATCAATTTGGCTTTGGATCAGCAGGGGATTGGCCCACTGTACCCTAGATAGATGGTGGGGCTGCCACCTTGAGGTCCCCTACCAGGCCTTGTTATTTTATTTCAGGGTTAACTCCCTTAGCCTTTGGTCACTCAAACTAATCCGGAAGACAGCATGTTGTTATTTTCTGTCAGGTTTAACTCCCTTAGCCTTTGGTCAACCAAGACCCGCATGTAAGACAACAGGAACTCGTGGAGGGCGGGACCATCTAATCCCGTACATGTGCTTACCTGTCCACTGCCCGGGAAATGTATATATATATATATCTGAGAAATACATGTCGGAGCAATTCAACAGAGTCAATGTGCGTAAATCTCCGGGCCCAGACAAAAGTAAAGGCATTATCTTAAAATCATGTAATCAGCAACTGGCACCGATATTTGCTTTTATTTCTAACCTTTCACTTTCAATGAACATGATTCCAAATATTTGGAAAACATAACAAATTTGGCCAATGCCAAAAACGTTGAAGTTCAGTATTATCAATGACATCAGTCCCACTGCTCTGATATCTATTGTTTCACATGTTTTGAGAAAATTATTCATTTCCATCTTTTGAATGATGTCAAAATCTCTCTTGACCCATTGCAATTTACTTACAAGGCGAGTAGGAATGTTCAAGATGATGTGTTGATTTCATTGAATAGTTCTTTTTAAACATCTTGATGAATTATTAAGAAACTATGCACGTGTCCTCTTCATAGATTTCTCGTCGGCGTTTAATATCATTCACCCCCATCTTATGGTACATAAATTACTGTAGCTTATTGTGAAGTCATATCTTGAATCATGGATTTCACAATTTTTAAGAGCAAGACTACAACATGTAAAGATACATAAAACTCATTTTCCTATAACAAGAGAGATTTATACGGGGGCACCTCAAGGTTGTTTTTTTATCTCTTTTGTTTTATACACCATTTACACCAATGATTACACACGTAGTCATATAAATACAAAACTGATAAAGTTTGCCTACGACTCTTCGATTTAAGGTCTTCTTAACGAAAGTGAAGATAAAGTTATAATGATGAATTCCAAAGCTTTGGTATATGGTGTGAAGATTCTAAAACGAAAGAACTTGTATTTGATTTCAGAAAAAAGAAAGAAAGATCATATTACACCTACAGATATAAATGGAAACAATGTAGATTTTGTTACCTCATATCTAGGATTACATATTACATATTACTGATATTGGATTAATTTGGCCTGCTCACGTTGACAATCGTTTGGAATTTTTATACCAAAGACTGTTGTTCTTTTTAAGAAATTTGAATTCTTTCCAAGTCAGTGATACTAGTATGAAAGTGTTTAACTCATCCATGATTGAAAGTGTTTTAAGTCTTGGAATTATTTGCTATGGAACAAATCTCAACAAAACCAAATTCAAAACAATGATAGGTGTATTAAAAAGCCATGAAACATAATGAAACACAGATCACCATCCTGTCTTGAATTTCTTGAAAAGTCGATAGTTAAGAATATTACAGAAGATCAGACACATCCATTGCATCCAGAAATTAGATTATCAGCAGAAAGCAATATATTTCTATCTAAAAGAAAGATACAAAAAATCAATTTATTCCATGTGAAATCAGACTGTTGCAAACTGAGCACAAATGATGACAACATTCCTCACATGTCCACCTACATTCATATACATGTATTTTTCTATGGTATATTAGATAGAATGTCTGAATGTGAATTTGTTTTCTAAAGTGACAGTATAACTGTCTCAGATCGATTGAATTTTTTCAATGTTTCCATTCCCTCACTCACTTCCCGTTATACATTTTCTAGTCGTATTTTTAATGTTTAGGATAACAAATTGTTTGTAGCTTTAAAATATTGTATCATGTGACAAAGTAACTTTCCTCATATGAGATAATTGAAGGTATCCCATTCTATCTTATAATAATAATATTAAGGATAATAATGACAATGATATTAATAATAATAATAATGATAATAATAATAATGATGTAATAATAATAATGATAATAATAATAATAATAATAATAATAATAATAATAA
>JAXRKP010000448.1:0-7500 GCA_037039925.1 Doris montereyensis | reverse complement strand
CCGTCCTCCGCCTCCTGGCCTCCTCCTGTGCCTCTCTCGCCGTCCGTCGCCTGCCTTCCTCCTCCTGCCTTCCTCCCCGTCACTCCTCCTCCCGTCCGCCTGCCGCCGCCGGCCTCCTCCCTACCCGCCTCCTGGCCCCTGGTCCTCCTCCTTCTCTCCTCCTTCCTCCCGCCTCCTCCTCCTCCTTCCTCCTCACTGCCTCCACCGACCACTCCTCCTCCCTCCTCACTCATCCTCCTCCTCCACGCCGTCCTCCTCCTCGCCCACCTCCCTCCCCCACCACCCCTCTTCCTCCTCCTCCGCATCCTCCGTCCTCCTCCACCAACACCACCACCATCTCTCCACCACCACCACCACGCACCACCTCACGTACCACCACCACACCACCTACCACCGCACCTACCACCACCACCCACCCTCCACCACAACCACCCCCCACCACCACCACCACCTAACCACCACCACCACCACCACCCTCACTCCCTCCACCACAACCACAACCACCACCATCACCACCACCATCCATCCACCACCACCACCACCACCCGTCTCACCTCAGGCCTCACCACTAACACGCCGTCAACCCATTGGCTGCCACAGCCACAGCTTCCTCACACTTCACAGCACAACGAGAAACATTGCAGCCCCCACCCCTTACTACACCCCCCCCGCGATTAGCAACGAATAATGTCACGAGATCGACCCAGGCCTCATCCGCACTATCCTCATGCGAAGTTCAGAACGACCAGCCCAGCCCACCTCACTCATGCCTGCGTCCGCCGTTGCTACAGCATCCGCCGACGCCTCGGCCCGCCTCAGTGCCGCCCTGCCGTCTGCCGACCGCCCTGACGCCGCGCATTCTCCGCCTGCCGCCGCCGCCTCCGCCTCTCTCCGCCGCCGCCGCTCGCTCCGCCGCAGTCGCTCCCCTCCGACTCCCCCGTCCTCTCCTCTGCCTCCGCAGCATGCCCGTGCCTACTGCCTCCTCTCCGCGCGTGCATCGCCGTCCGCCTCCGCCTCCGCCTTCCGCCTCGCCGTGACGCCTCATCCTCCTGCCTGCCGCCTCCGGCCGCGCTCCCTCCTTAAGAAGTAATAATGATACATGCATGCCACAGTCACAACACCTCGGAGTCAGATGTGGATCAAAATTTTTAGAAGTGAACACAAAATCTTTCCTAAATATTTTCCGAAGTATTTTCTTGTACGTGAAATTGTGACAACCATTATTATAATCTAAGAAGAAGAAGAAGAAGAAGAAGAAGAAGAAGAAGAATGAAGAAGAAGAAGAAGAAGAAGAAGAAGAAGATCAGATGCTTTTTTTAAGAAGAAGAAGAAGAAGAAGAAAAGAAGAAGAAGAAGAAGAAGAAGAAGAAGAAGAAGAAGAAGAAGAAGAAGAAAATTCATAGAAGAAGAAGAAGAAGAAGAAGAAGAAGAAGAAGAAGAAGAAAAAGAAGAAGAAGAAGAAGAAGAAGAAGAAGAAGAAGAAGAAGAAGAAGAAGAAGAAGAAGAAGAAGAAGAAGAAGAAGGAGAAGAAGAAGAAGAAGAAGAAGAAGAAGAAGAAGAAGGAGAAGAAGAAGGAGAAGAAGAAGAAGAAGAAGAAGAAGAAGAAGAAGAAGAAGAAGAAGAAGAAGAAGAAGAAGTAAGAAGAAGAAGAAGAAGAAGAAGAAGAAGAAGAAGAAGAAGGAGAAGAAGAAGAAGAAGAAGAAGAAGAAGAAGAAGAAGAAGAAGAAGAAGAAGAAGAAGAAGAAGAAGAAGAAGAAGAAGAAGAAGAAGAAGAAGAAGAAGAAGAAGAAGAAGAAGAAGAAGAAGAAGAAGAAGAAGAAGAAGAAGAAGAAGAAGAAGAAGTAAAAGAAGAAGAAGAAGAAGAAGAAGAAGAAGAAGAAGAAGAAGGAGAAGAAGAAGGAGAAGAAGAAGAAGTTAAGAAGAAGAAGAAGAAGAAGAAGAAGAAGAAGAAGAAGAAGAAGAAGAAGAAGAAGAAGAAGAAGAAGAAGAAGAAGAAGAAGAAGAAGAAGAAGAAGAAGAAGAAGAAGAAGAAGAAGTCCTTAAGAAGAAGAAGAAGAAGAAGAAGAAGAAGAAGAAGAAGAAGAAGAAGAAGAAGAAGAAGAAGAAGAAGAAGAAGAAGAAGAAGAAGAAGAAGAAGAAGAAGAAGAAGAGGATTCCTTTTTTGAAGAAGAAGAAGAAAAATCATGGAAGGCGAAGTAGGAAGTCAGATAATGCGCTCATGCTGCTTCTTTGCGCGCTCGGTCGCGTGACGCTATCGCAGTCTGATTCTCGTGCTCTCGCGCTCGCTCTGATGCTCAGTCTCTAGTGCGCTCGTTGCCTGCTCGTCTGCTGCTGCTCTCGCGTCTCGCCGCTGCGCGCGGCGCTCGCGCGCTGTCGCTGCGCGCGCTCGCCTCGCGCTCTCTGGCCTCGCTCTCTTATCTCGCTGCGCTCGCTCGTCTCGTCGTCTGCGCTCTCGAGCTATCTTCTCGCGCCGCTGCGCGTGCTCCGCTGTCGGCTCTCTCTGTCTGCGACGCTTCGCTGGCTCGCTCGCGTCGTCTCTGCGCTCGCTCTCGCTCTCTCTCTCTCGCTCTGCGTCGCTCTCGCGCGCGCGTCTCTCTCGTGCGTGCTCTCTCGCGCTCGCGTCTGGCTCTCTCGCTCTCTCGCTGCGCTGCGCTCGTCTCTCTCTCTCTGCCTCTCTCGTTCGGTGCTCGCTCTTCTCTCGTCTCTCCCCCTCACGCTCTTGTCGCTTTCATTGCTCTGTTTCGTGGGAATGAAGACATCACCACCTTCGTGTACCTGAGGAGAATCAAGTTCCTTCTGATGGTGGTGGTTGTGGTTGTGGTGACGGTGGTGGTGGTGGTGGTGGTTGTGGTGGTGGTGGTAGTAGAACTCCAAAATTTGTCTCGATAATGACGACGACGATGACGACGACGATGACGACGACGATGACGACGATGATGACGACGACGATGATGACGACGAAGACGAAACCCCGATGTTGTTAGCATTGGCTGGTGACACATCCGGGACGAGTAGTGGGGATGAGAGCCCGATGATGATGATGATGATGATGATGATGCTGATGACGTGGTGTCTGGTCAACATTTTTAAACGTTTCGGTGCGTCAGTTATACTGCGATTAACGTATCATAGTATTATAATACTGATTGATATAGATGCAATACTACCACCGACTAGACGGGATAAATTCAAAATTTATATTTATAGACATTATACACATCTAAGAAAAAACAAATAATGTGTTCTTTGAATTTTTCAACCTTGTATACATATGATTTGGTATATCACCCGTAAATAACACCCCCACCCCCACCTCCTCCTCCCCCCCCAAATAATTCACTTTTGGCGCTGGTTTTCCAGACCAGGGTATCTTTACGATTTGCAATTTTTGATTTATGCATAATGACGACATAGAGTGCGTAGAAAATGCCTTTTCCACCAGTGTACTAAATTGCGTACTTTTACATTCTTTTGAGTTACGAGCCCCTACTAGATCTATATAGATCAGTGGTAAATTTGGAATTCGCTCAAATTCCAAACTAAAAAATTATAATTTTTTCTTAATCATTTTCAAAAATTTACTAGGCAAAGAATTGATAGGTTTACGAATTTGTGTATGATAATAAGCTTCAGACTTATTATGTGTGTTTTTCTTCAGATAGGCTACTATTTATTGCACCACATATGACATTAATTTAAACGTTTGTAAATCTCAAAGGAAAAGCCTTTATACCCTTATATGATGTGACATAATACGATATGATGTGAATGATATGATATGATATGATATGATATGATATGATATGATATGATGAATGATATGATATGATATGATATATGATATGATATGATATGATATGATATGATATGATATGATATGATATGATATGATATGATATATATGATATGATATGATATGATATGGTATGGCATATATTATGATATGATATGATATGATATGATATGATATGATATGATATGATATGATATGATATGATATGATATGATATGATATGATATGATATGATATGATATGATATGATATGACATGATATGATATGATATGATATGATATGATATGATATGATATGATATGATATGATATGATATGATATGATATGATATGATATGATATGATATGATATGATATGATATGATATGATATGATATGATATGATATATGATATGATATGATATGATATGATATGATATGATATGATATGATATGATATGATATGATATGATATGATATGATATGATATGATATGATATGATATGATATGATATGATATGATATGATATGATATGATATGATATGATTGTGATGATATATTATGATGATATGATATGATATGATATGATATGATATGATATGATATGATATGATATGATATGATATGATATGATATGATATGATATAATATGATATGATATGATATATGATATGATATGATATGATATGATATGATATGATATGATATGATATGATATGATATGATATGATATGATATGATACGATATGATATGATGATACGATATGAATGTATATGATACGATATGAAATTATATAAAATGATATGATATGATATGATATGATATAATATGATATGATTATGAAATTATATGATATGATATGATATTATATGATATGAAATTATATGATATGATATGATATTATATGATATGAAATTATATGTGATATGATATGATACGATATGATATGATATGATATGATGTGATATGATATGATATGATATGCTATTATATGATATGATATGATATGAGATGATATGATAATGGCATGATATGATATGATATGATCTGATCTGATATGATATGATATGAAATTATATGGTATGATATATGATATGATATGATATGATATGATATGATATGATATGATATGATATGATATGATATGATATGATATGACATGATATATGATGATGTGATATGGGAATGATATGATATCATATGATATGATATGAAATTATATGATATGATATGATACGAAATTACTTGAAATTATATGACATGATTTGAAATTATATAATATGATATGATATGATATGATGTGATACAATATGATATGATATGAAATTATATGATATGATATGATATGATATGATATGATATGATATGATATGATATGATATGATATGATATGATATGATATGTTATGATATGATATGATATGATATGATATGATATGATATGATATGATATGATATGTTATGATATGATATGATATGATATGATATGATATGATATGATATGATATGATATGATATGATATGATATGATATGATATGATATGATATAATATGATATGATATGAAATTATATGATATGATATAATATGATATGATATGAAATTATATCATATGATATGATACGAAATTACTTTGAAATTATATGACACGATATGAAATTATATAATATGAAATTATATGATATGATATAATATGATATGATATGAAATTATATGATATGATATGATATGATATGATATGATATGATATGATATGATATGATCTGATATATGATACGATATAATGATATGATATTGTGCAGCTATTATCGCATGTTGAAGTCTTATCTCTAATAATGTTGATGCGGATATTATCCCATTTTAAAGTATTATCATTAATAATGTTTATGTAGATATTATCACATGTTAAAATCTTATCACCAATAATGTTTATGTAGATATTATCACATGTTAAAGTCTTATCACCAACAATGTTTATGTAGATATTATCACAAGTTAAAGTCTTATCACTAATAATGCTTATGTAGATATTATCGCATGTTAAAGTCTTATGTCTAATAATGTTTCTGTATATATTATCACATGTTGAATTCTTATCTCTAATAATGTTTATGTAGATATTATCACATGCTAAAGTCTTATCTCTAATAATGTTTGTGTATATATTATCACATGCTAAATTCTTATTTCTAATAATGTTGATGTAGATATTATCACAAGTTAAAGTCTTATCACTAATAATGTTTGTGTATATATTATCACATGCTAAAGTCTTATCTCTAATAATGTTTGTGTATATATTATCACTTGCTAAATTCTTATTTCTAATAATGTTTATGTATATATTATCACATGCTAAAGTCTTATCTCTAATAATGTTTGTGTATATATTATCACATGTTAAAGTCTTATCACTAATAATGTTTGTGCAGATATTATCACATGTTAAAATCTTATCCCTAATAATGTTCATCTAGATATTATCACATATGAAAGTCTTATCACTAATAATGTTTGTGTAGATATTATCACATGTTAAAATCTTATCACTAATAATGTTCATCTAGATATTATCACATGTGAAAGTCTTATCACTAATAATGTTTATGTGATATTATCATATGTTAAAATTGTATCGTTAATAATGTTTATGTAGATATTATCGCATGTTAAAGTCTTATCACCAATACTATTTATGTAGATATTATCGCATGTTAAAGTCATATCACCAATACTATTTATGTAGATATTATCGCATGTTAAAGTCTTATCACCAATACTATTTATGTAGATATTATCGCATGTTAAAGTCTTATCACCAATACCATTTATGTACATATTATCACATGTGAAAGTCTTATCACTAATAATATTTATGTAGATATTATCGCATGTTAAAATCTTATCACCAATAATATTTATGTATATATTATCACATAGTCTTATCACTAATAATGTTTATGTATATGTTATCACATGTGAAAGTCTTATCACTTATAACGTTTGTGTAGATATTATCACACGTTAAAATCGTATCACTTATAATGTTTATGTATATGTTATCACATGTGAAAGTCTTATCACTTATAATGTTTGTTTAGATATTATCACATGGTAAAGTCTTTTCTCTATACATGTTTGTGTGGACATTGTCATATGTTAAAGACTTGTCATTAAAAATGTTTATGCAGATATTATCGCATTTTATAGTCTTATAACATATAATGTGTCTGTATATTATCATACGTTAAAGTTTTATTACTAATAATGTTTATTTAGATAGTATCACATGTTAAAGTCTTATTTGTAAAAATGTTTGTGTAGATATTATCATATGTTAAAATCTGATCTCTGATAATGTTTATGTAAATATTATCATATATTCAAATCTTATCTTTAATAATGTTTATGTGATATTATCATATGTTAAAAATTGTATCATTAGTAATGTTTATGTAGATATTATCCCAGGTTAAAATCTTATGACTAATACTGTTTATGTACATATTAACATATTTTAAAATCTTATCACTAATAATGTTTGTGTAGATATTATACCATGCTAAAGTCTTATCTCTAATAATGTTTATTTAGATATTATCACATGTTAGAATCTTATCACTAATAATGTTTATGTAGATAGTATCAGATGTTAAAATCTTATCACTAATAATGTTTATGTAGATATTATCAGATGTTAAAATCTTATCACTAATAATGTTGATGTA
>JAXRKP010000447.1:302500-305038 GCA_037039925.1 Doris montereyensis | reverse complement strand
ACTCATAATTGGGACGATACTTTCTTAACTTCATAGACACTGGTTTTATATATTCGATTACAATCATTAGCATTTCGAAAAGTGTACGTTTAGAAGTCCGTGTCACGCGACTCATAATTGGGACGATTTGGCCTTTGGAAGTGCACGTTGGTTTGTTTGTTCGCAAATTTTTGTTGTCACTTTCTTCTCTGTCAACACTCCCATCAACCCATCATTTTCGTCCCACCACACTTTGATTGGATTCAATTTTGCCCACATCCACAACTCAATGATCTCGGATTTTTTGGTAGAAAATCAAGGGGTGTTTGACGTGTACAGAGTGCTTATAATATGCACACGGGACCTCCTTTTTATCATCCGTCTCCGATGGGACAGAAGCGATCCAACCTGCTTGGACCAGGCGGGGATGGGGGGTGACGGACAAGAACATATTGGAGAAACATTTCCAACCGTCGGTGGAGCGAACTCACGACCTTTACGGAGACCGACACCTCGCCTCAGGACTATTGAGTCCACCCCCCCCCCTTTCAACCATCCAAGGCGGAAGAAAACTGTTCAATTCCGTTCCTTGAGTCCCCCCCTTTCCCCACTTCGCCCACTTCCCACTGCCCCACTACGGGTGGGGGTAAGGTGTGTGGTCATAGCGTAAGGATTGTGAATAGATTTCTTCCGTCTCATCTCTAAATAAGATCCACGTGGATTCCGACAACGTGAATCATATAGTATTATAATTGTTATTATCAGTATTATCATTATTATTATTATTATTATTATTATTATTATAATTATTATAATTATTATTATTATTTTTATAATTATTATTATTATTATTATTTTTTTTTTTTTTTATTTTTTTAAATTTTTAGTATTATTATTATTATTATATTTTACTTATTATAATTATTATATTATTATTATTATTATTATTATTATTATTATTATTATTATTATTATTATTATTATTATTATTATTATTATTATTATTATTATTATTATTATTATTATTATTGTTGTTATATTATATATTATTATATTTATTACTTTATTATTATTATAATAATAATTATTATTATTATTATTATTATTATTATTATTATTATTATTATTATTATTATTATTATTATTATTATTATTATTATTATTATTATTATTATTATTGTTATTATATATTATATATTATTATATTTACTACTTTATTATTCTTATAATTATTATTATTATTATTATTATTATTATTATTATTATTATTATTATTATTATTATTATTATTGTTATTATTTTATTATTATTATTATTGTTATTATTATTATTATTATTATTATTGTTATTATTTTTTAATTTTCATACTATTATATTATTATATTATATTACTAACTGATAGTTTCTGTTCTTATGTGTTGGATCTGATGTATTAAGCTTTGCAAAGAGCGTAGTTTGTAATATATGCTTTTTTTTTGTGAAACGTGTCATGCGTCTGTTTCCATGAAGTGCAATGATATGTGCTATCGTAACCCCAATCTACAATGGCGACACAATGTTTTAATTGCGACCCTTAGCTAACGTCCTAGATTTCCAGATGCGTCATCTCAAATAGATGAGTTGAAAGAAATGAGAGTTAAAGAACCAGAGATAGATCTAGTGCGAATTCGGTTGATTTTGAATTTCCAGTTTAGCTGAATAAAAGACGAATGAATAATGAAAAGCAACAGTATAATTTATTTCTCATTCCTTAAAAATAGTTTGTCAGGTTCTTGACTCATTTTGAGGCACTGAGTTCGAATTCATGAGTTTTTAAAATATGCTAAGAGAAATGTAAAGACTAATATCCATTAATTTCATCTGCAGCCAAGTGGTAAAAAGGTTAACTCATACCTTATTGACGTCACCGTGAACATCCAAACTACGGCGTCAAATGCGCTCAGCGAAGGTAGTTCAGGTACTACACGTTGTATACACGTAACCAGCGAGAAGAAAATTGTCCATCAAAACACACACACCAGAGTAGTATGCGGCGAAATTTCATCAGCAAAAGACACACGTATAAAAAAGATGCACGTATAAAACACGCTCATATAAAAGACGCACGACAGAATATGATTGGTGATAAAATGACGACGAGATAAAAGACTAGCAAAAAAGATGCATGAAGCAAAGCCGCACAGATAGAAGGTTTGCAGGTATAAAAGATATTGACGGATAGAATATGCAGGTATAAAAGACGCATCGACAGAATATGCAGTATAAAAGACGACGAGAATATGCAGGCAAAGACGATGTGATATGGAATATGGTATAAAAGATGGTCGACAGTAGTATGTATAAGATGTCGATAGAATATGCAGGTGTTAAAAAGATGCACATATAGAATATGCAGGGTAAAAGACGAACGTGATAGAATATGCACGTATAAAAGACGACGATAGAATATGCACGTATAAAGATGACGATAGAATATGCAGGCATAAAAGACACACGTATAGAATATGCAGGTATAAAAGATGCACGATAGAATATATAAAAGACAAAGATATGAATAAA
>JAXRKP010000447.1:290000-297500 GCA_037039925.1 Doris montereyensis | reverse complement strand
TACCACTACACACATTCCTACTACTATTTCTTCTTTTTTCTTTCTATTAAATTCTACTTTAAAATCCAGGATTTCTCAATTAGGTGGAGAGATTGGTACGTATTTTAGATTATGAAATAATCCCTATTATTCATCACGGATTTCACATCCTTGTGAAATAGACCGGATTCCTCTAGTCTACAGTATGTTTGACGACATGTTACTGCACGTACATGCACTGTAATGGAACACGACCATTTCCAATGTGTCTTTTAATATCTTGATTTACGGCCTGTCACCATGTTGATAACTGGTCTCGTATCTATGTCGAATTTCGTTTGCTCATCATAAAGGTCATTTCCTCATCATGTAAAGATCGTTTCCTCATGTGTCGTTTCTTTTATCATGTAGCGTCATTTCCTCACCATGTAAATGTCATTTTTTCAACATGTAAAGGCCATTTTCAATCATCATAAAGGTAATTTCTCATCATGTAATGGTAGTTTCTTCATGCAAAGGCTGTTTTCGTGTAAATGTCATTTCCCATGTAAATGTATCATGAAAAGGATCTGTCCTCACGTAAGTGTCATTTTCTTCATCGTGTAAAGGTAGTTTCTTAATGCAAAGGCTGTGTCCTCACGTAAAGTCACTTTCGCATCATGTATAAGTTGTTTGGTCGTCATGTAAAGGTCGTTTCACATGTAAGGGTAATGTTTTCGCGCAAATGTCGTTTTCATCATGTAAAGGTCGTTTCCTCATCACGTAAATGTCGTTTCCTCATCATGTAAAGGTCGTTTCAGTAAATGTCGTTTCTCATCATGTAAAGGTCGTTTCCTCGTCATGTAAAGGCCGTTTCTCGTCATGTCGTTTTCCTCGTCAAACGCCGTTTTCATCATGTAGCGCCGTTTCTCGTCATGTAGCTATCAGTTTCCTCGTCATGTAAACGTTTTCTCATCATGTAAAGGGTTTCCTCGTCATGTAAAGGTCATTTCTCATCATGAAAAGGTCGTTTCCCGTCATGTAAAGGTCGTTTCCTCATCATGTAAAGGTCGTTTCCTCATCATGTAAAGGTCGTTTCCTCTTCGTTAAGGTTGCTTCCTCATCACGTAAAAAGTCGTGCCCATTGGTAAATGTCGTTTCCCTCTCCTCATGTAAATGTAATTTCCTTATCTTGTAAAGTCATTTCCTCCTTATGTAAAGGTCATTTCGTCACCATGTAGAGGTCATCTCCTTTATCATTTAAATGTCGATTCCTCGTTATGTAAAAGGTCATGTCCGCATCATGTAGTATGAGTTTCCTTCTTCGCGTTTAGAATATTTCTTCATCAGGTAAGTTGTTTACACAATTAAAGGTCATTTCCTCATCATGTAAACGTCGTTTTCCAATGTAAATGTCGTTTCCTCCTCATGTACAGGCAGTTTCTACATCATGTAAAGGTCATTTCATCATGCAGAGATCATCTCCCTTATCATGTAAAAATCGATGCAGCCTAGTTGGATGTGTTAACTAAATGTGTGCAGCCTAGTTCGCTGTGTTGACTAGGTGTAAACAGCCTATCAGCTGTATTGAATAAATATGTGCAGCCTGGTTGGCTGTGTTGATTAAATATTTGCAGCCTGGTTGGCTGTGTTGATTAAATATTTGCAGCCTAGTTGGCTGTGTTGACTAAATATCTGCAGCCTAGTTGGCTGTGTTGATTAAATATTTGCAGCCTAGTTAGCTGTGTTGATTGAATATTTGCAGCCTAGTTGGCTGTGTTGATTAAATATTTGCAGCCTAGTTGGCTGTGTTGACTAATATCTGCAGCCTGGTTGGCTGTGTTGATTAAATATTTGCAGCCTAGTTGGCTGTGTTGACTCAATATGTGCAGCCTAGTTGGCTGTGTTGACTAAATATGTGGAGCCTAGTTGCTTGTGTTGATGAAGTGTTTGGTAACCTAATTGGTTGTGTTGACTAAGTATGTGCAGCCTAATTAGCTGTGTTAATGAAAGGTATGCAGCCTAGTTGACTGTGTTGACAAAGTGTATGCAGCCTAGTTGACTGTGTTGACAAAGTGTATGCAGCCTAGTTGACTGTGTTGACAAAGTGTATGCAGCCTTCTTTGACCGTGTTGATAAAGTGTATGTGGCCTGGTTGATTGTGTTGATAAAGTGTATGGCCTAGTTCACTGTGTTGACAAAGTGTATGCAGCCTTCTTGGCCGTGTTGATAAAGTGTATGGCCTAGTTGGCTAATGTTGATAAATGTATGCAGCCTAGTTAACTGCGTTGACAAGGTGTATGCAGCCTTGTTGGCTGTGTTGATAAAGTGTTATTATTAGGCTAGTTGGCTGTATTGACTACGTATGTACAGCCTAGGTAGCTGTGTTGGCTAAGTGTATGCAGCCTAGTTGGCTGTGTTGACCAAGTATGTGCAGCCGAGGTGGCGGTGTTAATCAAGTATATGCATCCTTGTTGACTGTGTTGATAAAGTGTATGTGGCCTAGTTGGCTATGTTGACTACGTATGTACAGCCTAGGTGGCTGTGTTGACTAAGTGTGTGCAGCCGAGGTGACGGTGTTGACCAAGTGTATGCAGCCTAGTTGACTGTGTTGACCAAGTGTGTGCAGCCTAGTTGACTGTGTTGAACAAGTGTGTGCAGCCTAGTTGACTGTGTTGACCAAGTGTGTGCAGCCTAGTTGACTGTGTTGACCAAGTGTGTGCAGCCTAGTGGGCTATGATGAACAAGTGTGCGCAGCCGGGTTGGCTGTGTTGACAAAGTCTGTGCAGCCTAGGTGGCTGGTGTTGACCAAGTGTGTACAGCCTAGTGGGCTGTGTTGATAAAATGTGGAAATCCTAGTTGGCTGTGTTGACAAAGTATGTGTAGCCTAATTGACTGTGTTGAAAAAGTCTGTAGCTAGTTGACTGTGTTGACAAATTATGTAGCCTAGTTGACCGTGTTGACAAAATATGTTGCCTTGTTGGCCGTGTTGACAAAGTATTTAGCCTAGTTGACCGTGTTGACAAAATCTGTAGCCTTGTTGGCTGTGTTGACAAGCGTGTGCAGCCTAGTTGGCTGTGTTGATAAAACCCACATGGTAGTTGGTTGTGTTGACAAAGTCTTTAGCCTAGTTGGTTGTGTTGACAAAGTCTGTAGCCTAACAAAGTCTTTAGTAGTTGGTTGTGTTGACCTAGTTGGTTGCGTTGACAAAGTTTTAGCCTAGTTGGTTGTGTTGACAAAGTCTTTAGCCTAGTTGGTTGTGTTGACAAAGTCTGTAGCCTAGTTGGTTGTGTTGACAAAGTCTTTGGCCTAGTTGGTTGTGTTGACTGTAGCCTAGTTGGTTGTGTTGACAAAGTCTTTAGCCTAGTTGGTTGTGTTGACAAAGTCTGTAGCCTAGTTGGTTGTGTTGACAAAGTCTGTAGCCTAGTTGGCTGTTGTGTTGGACAAAGTCTTTGTTGACAGCCTAGCCCTTGGTTGTGTTGACAAAGTCTGTAGCCTAGTTGGTTGTGTTGACAAAGTCTTTAGCCTGTAGTTGGGCTGTGTTGACAAAGTCTGTACAAAGCCTAGTTGGTGTGTGCAGCCCTGGTGACAAAGACCTAGTTGGTTGTGTTGTAGCCTAGTCTTTAGCTGTGTTGACTGTGGCCTAGTTGGTTGTGTTGAAGACTGTAGTTGGTTGTGTTGACAAAGTCTAGCCTAGTTGGCTGTGTTGACAAAGTCTGTAGCCTAGTTTGCTGTGTTGACAAAGACTTGGTTGCTGTGTTGATAAAGTCTTTAGCCTAGTCACGGCTGTGTTGACAAAGTCTGTAGCCTAGTTGGCTGTGTTGACAAAGACTGTAGCCTAGTTTGCTGTGTTAACAAAGTCTGCAGCTTAGTTGGCTGTATGACAAAGGCTGTCGCCTAGTTGACTGTGTTGACAAAGATCTGTAGCCGATTTGCTTGTGTTAACAAGTCTGTCTGCAGCCTAGTTGGTTGTGTTAACAAGGTCTTTTGCACTGTTTAATAGTCCCACCCAAATAGTGTTCGAGTAATATTAGCCAGTTACGAACCCTGAGATCATCGCTATGGCGGACGGTGTTTTTGTTTAAAGAAAGATGCAAATAAACAAACAAATCTGACAAGGTTTAAATAGTCTGAAACCTGACGTCTACGTTATCTTTCCTTTGTCTATCAATTTGACTTCATCTAACTGTGGCTCATTTTGTCATTTTGTTTATTTACTTACTGACTTATTTATTGTTTACTTATTTATCTATTTAGCTTTCTTTTCTTTTTTGATTTTGTTGTTGTTTTTTGTGGGTTTTAGCTCGGTTGGTTGTGCTAACAACGTGTGTGTGTTTTTTGTTGTTATTTATTTTAATTTAGTGTTGAGTCTAATCATTTTCATCCTAAACCTATTCCTAACGATTTATGCATAATTCACTGCTCATGTAAAGGTGTTAATGAGAGAGGACTGGAAGCATACTTAGTGAAGGAATTTGACTTGTCTACTGCCTCGCTTTGCCTTATTCGACAATGATGAAGAATGCCGATATGCCTTTAGCTCTTTTCACATTGTGGACTCTGTGTCTTTCACCTGGGGGTGGGGTGTTGCCAATTTATTTAAGAATGTGTTGTAGATAAATGCAGTGTTCAAGATTTTTCACCTGATTTGATGTTGATCGTAGATAATAAATCTTAACTCTTTGTCTTTGTCTGTGTAAGGACTCAGTAGTCAAGAGGCAAAGACTGTCGGCCTATCAAGCCAAAGATCATGGTTCAAGCTCCGCCAACGGTTGAAAAAAATATGTTCTGGACTTTTTCCGAGTAAAATCCACCCCCCACCCCGCCCACCTTGTTCAAGTAAGTGGATCAAAACCTCGTCCCATCCGCGTCGGACGGAAAAAGGGGAGGCCCCGTGTGCAGATCACAACACTCTTTGCACGTTGAAGATCCCTTGGTTGTTACAGTGTAGAAAAAACTGATATTATCCTGCGCACGTTTCACAATCTTGTATGTATTGATAATTTAGTTGTTTAAGGATTTCGCTGCCTTTACATTTTCGAACAGTTTAATGAAACGTGTGTAGAATAGCATAGTTTTTTGTCCACATTTCCCACTAACTGTGATGCAGCTTGGACAATGTCATGTGGTGTGCCTGGATACTCTCGTAATCCTGCTTGCGTCTCATTTACTTATTTGAGCAGTTTGTCTTTCTAAGTTATTGGGTTGTTGTTGTTGGGGGGGAGGGGGTAGGGGGATTATAATTTTCAAAACAAATGTTGCTGGAGCCGGATTTTATGGTTTAATAATCTTTGTATAGTTTTGCCTTTCTTCAAAATAGGTAAACCTAGATATATCACCTTTAACTGTTGATTTTGATAGTCTCCCTTATTAATAATAATTAATAATAATAATAATAATAATAATAATTTGGAATAATAATAATAATAATAATAATAATAATAATAATAATAATAATAATTATAATAATAATAATAATAATAATAATAATAATAATAATAATAATAATAATAATAATAATAATAATAATAATAAATAATAATAATAATAATAATAATAATAATAATAATAATAATAATAATAATAATAATAATAATAATAATAATAATAATAATAATAATAATAATAATAATAATAATAATAATTATAATAATAATAATAATAATAATAATAATAATAATAATAATAATAATAATAATAATAATAATAATAATAATAATAGTATGATACTTCCGTAGGATGTTAAAAAGTTCCTCCCTCAAGCGTTCCAACTCGTATTCCAAATTACCATTACAAAGCATCCTAGCGTAACCATTAACAAATTGAGGGTTAAAAAAACGCGAGCGTACGGAGAACAAATAAAATATGTACTGTGGCGTCGTTGGCCAACTGGTTAGACTGCCAGACTTGGGATCATATCAGATTAGGTCCCGGGTTCGAATCCCTAGCAAAGTAAGCTGCTTCCGACAGGAGAGACGAGAAGACGTTTAACACACATATTGTTCCCCACTCGTCCCAGATGCTCTATCTACTTATAGACGACCAATGGCATTGAATAAACGCAACTACTACTTAACTACCTTACCGTTATAATTATATTGTCCAAATTGAAAACAAAATTGTTTCAAACACGTACCTTTACATCCACCTTGTTTTAAGCTGCAAATAGAAAACAAATTCAAATTCTCAACTGCAACCTTTTGCTTAATAAAAACAGAAAATGTGACGTCGTCTTCCCCATGACAACGAGAAAGATCAGTGTAGCAAGTCTGGGGAGCCTACACAATTCATACGACGACGCCGAATTCCACCCAGCAGGGAGATGGCGTATCAACTACTGCGGCACCTAAAAGGGCAAGTGCTGGTGTTTCCAACGCAGAGGCAACGATGAACTCGACAGGGCCCACCTCGAACAACACCGACTCTCCCACCGCCGAGGATAGATCTAGTCAGACTTCTTCATCCAACGAAAAGACTTGAAAAACTTGATTATGAGTACTTTGAAACAGTTATCTCCAGAACTGAGGAAAATGGTTATGGACAGATTCAATCTAAACGACAAACAGGTATTAAAGCAAATCATTTGTGATATTCCATGTTTTATTATAAACCGTGTGTCGTACGTACATTTTACTTATTTTTTTCAGCTTAAGTAAGCCTCCAAATATATTAGATTACGTCTCTCTCTCTCTCTCTCTCTCTCTCTCTCTCTCTCTCTCTCTCTCTCTCTCTCTCTCTCTCTCTCTCTCTCTCTCTTTCTTCTCTCTCTCTCTCTCTCTCTCTCTCTCTCTCTCTCTCTCTCTCTCTCTCTCTCTCTCTCTCTCTCTCTCTCTTCTCTCTCTCTCTCTCTCTCTCTCTTCTCTCTCTCTCTCTCTCTCTCTCTCTCTCTCTCTCTCTCTCTCTCTCTCTCTCTCTCTCTCTCTCTCTCTCTCTCTCTCTCTCTCTCTCTCTCTCTCTCTCTCTCTCTCTCTCTCTCTCTCTCTCTCTCTCTCTCTCTCTCTCTCTCTCTCTCTCTCTCTCTCTCTCTCTCTCATGTTTTCCTTTATTTTGGATAGTAGCTCAAATCGATATTCGTTGTTGGTAAAATCGTTGTTTGTCTTCTTGCTGTTGTTTATTTTTTACCTTGTGACCTCTTTTCGAACATGATTGTTTTACTGTCTTTGTTCATATACCAGGTGACTAGAACAATATTCTACACTTGTAGATGTCAACAAAATTGTTGAAAGTAATGATATGAACACAAAATTTAATAGAAAGAAACATCATTGTTCGGGACTTTTTATGTAATTAAATAGCACTACCACAACATGCTCGAAGTGGCTTCTCCACAATTCATGCATAATATGAGTCTTCGCACAGCAATTATTATTATTGTCGAATCTGTGTTTACTACAGTGGCGCGTGGAATCATTCTAAGGTTGGTTGTGATGGCCTCTCTAAGTTCTTTGATGTCAAATTATACCACACCTTGTTCTTTAGATGGCCCAAAGTACAAAATGAAGAGGGTTAAGATCGGGACTGTTGTGACTGGCTCCACGGATG
>JAXRKP010000447.1:275000-282500 GCA_037039925.1 Doris montereyensis | reverse complement strand
AAGGACTGATTTTGTTTTAGAATAAAAAACACCGTTCTATCTTATTTTGAATAAAGATATTTCTCTCTTTCTAGCTTTCGTCATGTTGACTGAGGGTTGCGCTTGCCATGCGGGTTCTTGACTTGATATCTGCATCTGTGTCTTGCATTGCCGAATATGCCGCTGTTATCCTGAGCTCCCGGAGGGAGGTCAGAGAAGGCCATTGAACCGACTGTTGCTTACTGTGATTTCTTCTGTGTTGTTGTTGTTGTTGTTGTTGTTGTTGTTGTGTCCCTGATAAGTTTACTATTTTCCTTCATGGATTTTGTCCGATGAATTTTGACAGCTTTGTATTTGCTTGTCCTATGATTATGCATGTTGAGTTTAAAATCTATAAGTATGTAACTTTGACTTTATTCTCTCGAAGAACATTCAATTTCCGAAAGTGGTGTCAATACGTTGTTTTCGATTGTCGGCACTATGTCTAAGATCTAAATGTCATGAATTGACAAAGATTTTTTTATTATAGTGGTCGTTATTATTATTATTATTATTATTATTATTGTTATCCGTTTTTAACCCCCTATTATTACACCATTATTATTATTATTATTATTATTATTATTATTATTATTATTATTATTATTATTATTATTATTATTATTATTATTATTATTATTATTATTATTATTATTATTATTATTATTATTATTATTATTATTTATTATTAACCTTTATTATATATTATTATTATTATTATTATTATTATTATTATTATTATTATTTATTATTATTATTATTATTATTATTATTATTATTATTATTATTATTATTATTATTATATACTTCTATTATCGCCTTTTCTCAAAAGAGCTCAAAGCGCCTCACAATAGCATATACAATACAACATAAATAAAATATAATGGTTATAGAACATGATATTTAAAAGAGTCAAAATGTGTTATATGATTATCCTAAAATAGAAGGGTTTAAGAGTCCACTCAAAAGATTCAAATGATACAACAATCATTGATCACGAAACCAAAAGATACATTGTAAATAATACATTAAGCTAAAAGATAGATACAACTGAATTAGTAAAATATTCAATGAATAGAGCATTCTTACAAGAGACACGAGATATATAATGCGTATAGACATAATCAAAAGATTCATTATAAATATAAGCTATCCTAACAAAAACAACGATCGTTAAAGGCTTAAAAATACGCTAAGCATTATATGCCCCCTTGGTGGGTTTTAAGAGACTCCTTAAACGATTCAAGGGATATGGAGTTCCTACAACATTCATCCAGACCATTCCACAGTTGAGGTGTACAAACAGAAAAAGCTTTCTCACCAAAACGAGTCGATGTACGCGGTATTGTGATAGTTACTCTTTGTTCTATTAAACCTCATGATTTAGGTTTAAAATTTATATCATTCTTAAAGCATCGTCTAGATAGGGGAACTTTTTGTTTATTCTGCCTCAAACTTTTTTTAGATAGATGTTTTTTTGACATTTCAGATAAGGGGACCCAATTAAGAGTCAATTCTCTCCTGATTCTGCTAATATTCTTAAGATGGAACATAGATGTTTGACATATTTTATTAATTTGCTTCTCCATTGTGAGGTGAGGATCAAGAAGAAAGCCTAAATTTAACAAAACAAGAAATTTCAATATGTGAATTACAAATATTTACATTGCACAATCTTAGTTTTGAGTATGTACGCGTTCCAAAGACAATTATATCTGTTTTATCTCCATGTCAATCAAGTCTGTTTCTGTCATCCAAGTCTGTATATCCCCAATCCTGAAGTGTTCTGAATGATGCTGCATGATTGCTGCTTTTCAGGGGGTAAAGTAAAGTTCCTTCGTCGGCCATTACGATGATATTTGAGGTTATTCCTCTCAATTATGTCATTAATGGAGTGATGTGAGAATAAAGAGAACTGGTCCTAGGCTGACCCTTGGGAACACCAAACTGTTGAAGTTTTTAAAGGCGGTGAATCTCGAAGAGTCAATCAATACGTGATTGTGTTCTTTCCAAGGTAGGTATCGAACCATTTCAGGGCAGTCTCGTTGATTCCAAATTGATTTGCAATCGTGATAGTCAGATTCCATGGTCGATAGTGTCAAATGCGGCGCTCAGATCTAACTTAAACGAGCATGACACATGACTTGTTGTCGATCATCCTAATGATGTCATTGTGCACCCTCAAAAAGCGATGTTTCCGTACTGTGGTGTATTCTGTACAAAGATTGGAAATGTCTCGACATTTTGTTATATCAATGATGTTGCGTAAGACGGCGGTTAATAATTTTCTCAATGATCTTGGACAGGCTGGCAGATTAGAGATTGGTCTATAATTCTCGAGTTCATCCTTATTCAACGATGATTTTTTGATAGGGGTCCATAGAGTTTTTAGTCTCTTGGAAATAACAATCTCTCTGTTGTTCAACTATCTCTTCTCTCTATTATTAAAATACTTAATATTATTATTAATTTCAGGTCATTATTATTATTATTATTATTATTCATATTATTAAATTATTAGTGGGGATTTCTATTCTTTTGATCTTTATTAAGGTCTATTATTATTATTATTATTATGTATGTATTGTCCATTATTATTATTATTCACCATTTTAAAGGTTATTATCAGGCTTTATTGGATTGAATCATTGATAATGCATTTATTATTATTACTTATACAAATTATTATTATTATTAAAATTATTATTATCATTATTATTATTATTATTATTATTATTATTATTATTTTCTATTATGATTATCATAATCATTGATATTGATATTATTATTATTATTATTATCATAAGATGAGAGTCAGCGCTATAGAAATGAATTATTAATATTATTATATCATAATTATGATATAAGTTTTATTATTATAAACAGACAGAATGAATGTCACTGATTAAGAAAATTTTTATTAACATAGATTATGCCATGACATTATTTTTACAAACTCTGTGTGAGAGTAAGACATGTCCATGTTTTTAGAAATGTCATTGACGTTTCCATGTCATTTCATCCAGAGTGTTGGACTCCACAGGAAGCCTCCCCAAAAGGCCGTGGAAACGTTCAATTCATGGGAAACTATTTCCCAGTGTCGAGGTCCATTACTTCTTTCGAACCTCACAGCTTCACATCTTAGATGGAAAAATTGTTTCCAATGTTTTAAGGCACGTTAATCATATATAATATCTTGTTCTTAGTAAGGTTTATGTGCAAGTAAGATGTGAAACCAGTAATAAATATTGATATATATTTAAAATCTTTGTTTGATATAAAATAACAAGGCTATATTTCTATGTTGTTGGTTGATTTCATTGTTGTTTAACACCTCCCCTAAACTCCCTTGAATTGAACAAATTTATCATATATTATATCTTCTGTTTGTGTTGTATATGTTTGTTTGTATACATACTTAGTTAAGCACATAGCTCTGGAATGAGCATAGGCCATGTTTTGACACCCCGCCACCGCACTCTGTTCTGGTGTTGCTTGCTGAATTCCTGTCCAGTTGGTTTGCAAGTTTAAGTTCTGAAAAACATAGACTTTAGGTTGCAATGGTTTTCTTCCCCTATTCCCCCGGGAGGTTCAAGGTCAGGGACTGTTGGTGATTCTTTAATGAATTCTGGTTTCTTTGAGGGTGTGTCCAATCCAATCCATTTTCTCGCGCTAGGATTATCTCTCTCTGGCAGGTTCCTGTCCTGTGCTCTCTGGGCAAATCTTTTCATTCATTCACTTGTGCTTTTCTGGAAGGTTTTGTGAATGTGTGTGTGTGTGTGTGTGTGTGTGTGTGTATGTTCCTGTGTCACGTTTAAATGTTTGTATAATAGAATACTTTTTCCAAAACATATGACGGGTAATCTCAAATTCAGATTATTCTCCCAACCAATTGAGATATTATAGGTTTGAAATGACCTACTTTAGAACTTGTGTTCGTATTTAAAATGGTCAAGGAGCAGACTCCATTTTGACAAAATGATTGAACAAGGAGTATTGTTTGCCCCCTACTAAATGAAATCCGATCGAGGAAATGTGATTTGTTTGGTTTTTTTGACTGTTTAATGGATTTCGGTCATTACAATAAAAGTCCGCGCAATTATGACTCCATCTAATTATAGTGATTGATATCACCCGTAGCGTCCAATAAGTGTTCTTTCTGAAATTAACGCAAAAAGTCAATGGATTTTTTCGACATAAAACCAAAGGGATTTAGACCTTCTTAATGTTTGTAAAGATTCCGTTTAACAATTAGACAAATTTTAGAAGGGCAATGTTTTCCAGATAACAGTGATGGATATACAGTCTAGCTTGACAAGTTATTGATTATTCTACTCAGGAGGGACGCAACACGAGTTAAAGAAAAACATAGAGTATACTGATAATAGAGTTGCTCTTGAGCTTAAATCTTTATTTGTTGTGAGAGTAGTGTGTTTGTGTATGTAAAGTTTGTATGTTAGTATATTTCTAAGACATTTAACCAAAGATTTGTTTTATGTTAGTATATTTCCTCACTCATTTACGTAAGATTTTATGTCTCTAACATGAATAATAATTTCTGCGTTTGTCTTGTCAGAACCATCAATTTGTTATCGAATGCTTTCATTCCATTTTACAGAGTGGAAAGATGAGAATACCAACATCTGTCAAATTCAAGTTAATGAAAGATGAATTTGATAAAAGAGAACTATATTTCTTTCAAAAGAAAACCCTCAATATTATTTTCTCAAAATTAACCAACCAGCTTTACAAGATTACTTTTAGATTACTCAGCTCGTTTTTTTACATTTCAGAGACTTACTTGTTCTCAAAGCTACAATTACATTACAAGCTTGTTTTTTTCCTAGAACTAGCTTAGAAATCTTACAGAGAATGCTCACAAGCTTGTTACTTTTGTGGCCCTGCTGCTGTAGTATCACCATCTAGTTCTTCCAGGCGACCCTGTAGATTGTTCTTACAGTAAGAATTGTCAGACAGACGTGTTCTCCAACGCTTTTGTTCTACGAAAGTTCCTTACTATGGACGACGAAACTTCTTACATAGACAAGTTTTCTTACATAGAGTCCACAAACTTGCCGAATTGAATAGTTAAGGGGAAAGTTTTTCTTAAAGAGACGCAAGCTTGAAACACAACAAAAACGAGATCAAACAAGCTCTTTTCAACAGATATCTCAAGCTAGAAATTCTTCGTATCTCAGATCTTGCATTTCTTACGTATGTCACAAGCTTGTTTTACATATCTCACACGGCTTGTCAGTTCTTAAATCTGCAACTTGCTTTTCTTACGTATCTCACAAGCTTGTTTTCTTACGTATCTCAAAGCTATCTAGCCATCCAAGCTTTCTTTTCTTAATCTCAAAAGATTTCTTTCATTAGGTCGTCTCAGAAAATCGTTTTTCTTACGTATCTCACAAGCTTGCTTTTCTGTATCTCACAAGCACATTTGTCTACACCAATGGTAAAATTAATATTGATAATGATTCTTCAGGTTTTCTAGAGAAACTGACAGAAATAATGGACATTTACTTACGTAGCCTGTGTGGTTAACGTTGGCAGGCAAGCAAGCAAGCACTTGCCTATGTTTATTAGGTGGGTTCCCATTCAAGCAAGTAGGTTGCGGTAGGTATGAATAAAGTAGACATAAGTGACGTAGATAATTACATGATAGAAACAATAGATTCTAGACTTATAGATAGGTTGATAGATAAGAACAATAGATAAATAGATAGAAAGAAGACAGCTAAATAATATAATAAACAGACATACATATAATATAGATACTAAATTAGTTCATGGTCAGTAGCAGTGTAAAGGACCATAGAGCCAACTTTCCCGATTTCTATTTCGTGAAGCGGAACAGATGAAAAGAATCATCTTCTGGAGCATGACGTTATCTGAGCAGCTTATTTCTCCAAGCTAGTGCTTCTATTCATTTTACCTGGACATTGAGTGAAAACGTTGAAGTGTCTTTCCCGAGGAACGTCATTAAGCTTAGGCTACTAGTAGATCTGGGAACCTCAAGATCCTAAAACCGCAACCTGACAAACAGATAGATAGAAAATTGAGGGACATATGGATAGTTTGACAAACCTAGAAACTAAGAGGTAGATATAGATCTATATGGATCGATAGACATTAAGATCGATTTATTGGTTTACTGATGAATATTATGTAGTTAATTAGATACAAGATAAACCCAATTGGACTGTTATTTATTATATGAAATGGAGCCGTTACTAAAGGCAAGTTTTTGCTCTCGTTATCAGTAAGTCATAGACTCTGTCTAAATTTGCCTTGTACAAAAGATCTGGAAGTGTCTAAGAAAGAGAAAGCAGGCATCATTTCATTGTAAGTTCAACTGTCTTTTAAAAGAAAAAGTTTTAACGATTAAGATTATTATTATCATCATCATCATCATCATCATATCATCATCATCATCATCATCTTTCATCATCATCATTATTATTATTATTATTATTATCATTATCATTATTATTATCTTACAAGCTAGTGCTTGAATAAATAAATCAAGACAATGGTAATAGACTAAAAATGCGTTGCAATTAATGAATGCTTCCCTATAATGTCAATCTTCTTATCATTAAAAAAACATATACCTGTTCAAATATTTAATGAATTGCAAAGCAGTTGAAGATTAGGTTAGAGATTAAAAAGTCTGTCACAGAGTTTGTTAAGTTTTTCAAAATCACAATTTCATATTACACTCACACATTAATTTGTCTAAAGGAACAAAGCATTCTATGCAGATATGTAGCATCAATCTCGATGTCAGTCATTTTGTGCGGCTCCGGGAGGGGAAGTTAAAATATCAGGTACACACAGAATCAATAAAATAATGTCCCCCCTATATTTATAGCAATCAACACAAATAATTTTGACTGCATTAAAAAAATATTTGTGTATTAACATAGATACAACTTTTCACTGCTCCTATGTTTCCTAAGATCTCTGTCCCGTTTGACTCAGAAATGGTTGGCCATACGAATCCTCTGCAAATGGATGTCCGTGTTCAAATTCTTGACCAACTTGGTATGTCACTGTCTCTGGGGTGGGGGAGGTTCAGGGGTTACAACATAGTATACAATATTTATATATATATATATATATATTCTATGCTATACGTATATATATATATATATATATATATATATATATAGCTATATATATAGATATATAGATAGTAGATAGTATATAGCAGTGTAGATATATATATAATGTAACGGAAAGGTTAATGGTTGTCCTGATAAAAAATAAATAAAACAAACAAATAATAAGTATTCTTTTCTTTTATATATATTATATATATATATTAATAGACATAGAAATGGATGTATGTATGAGATGGATGGATGAGGAAGGATGGATAGTTGAATGGATGACCTATTGATGGATGGATCAATGAGATTTTGAGGAGAGAAGATGAATTTCTGATTTCTGGTGACATACGGATGCATGGATGAG
>JAXRKP010000447.1:265000-272500 GCA_037039925.1 Doris montereyensis | reverse complement strand
TAACAGGCAGCTGTATTTTTGATGTACCGCTATTTCCCTTGAATGAACTGATCTATAATAATAATAATAATAATATTTTTCATGATTATTTCTTTTATCATTTGGTCTAATATCTCTTTTTCTTTTCTTTTTTTAGCTTACTAAGCATTTGTCTAGGGTCTTGTTTGTTAATTTTAATTTTAATGTTGTTTGATTTTATAGAGGGGTAAGAGTAGACCGTGGGGGTGCTTATCTTTCTAGTAGCATTGTAGTGTTGCTGAATAATCAAGATCATTTTTATGTATTCGATTTATTCTTCCATCTAGAAGTTGACGTTCAAATTATTGAAAAGTTATCATTTTGTTTGTTTGTAGTATGTTACTTGTTCTTGTCTTGTCTATATATTGATCAATAACTCCAATGGATTTTTTTAAATTTATTGTTTTGTTTTTGTTGTATTATTATTATTATTATTATTATTAAGAGGATGGGTCAATAGTACTATTTTATTGTCGCTTACCTGCGGGTATTATTATTGGGGGCTCATTAAAAAGCTTAATTATTATTATTAGCATTCTCTGTATTATATATATTATTATGTATGTTGCCTATATTATGATGGGATTATTATGTATTATTATTATCCACAACTATTATTATCTCAGTATTATTTTTATTTGTATGTTGGTATTATTTTTAAATGTTCACCCTCGACTACTATTATATTATTATGATTATTATGCATCTTGCCTATTATTATTGAGTCCCCCCCTCTCCCCTTTGCCCATATGGAGTGGAATTATTATTATTAACCGTATTATTCATTATTATTATTATTATTCACCAATGAAAACATCTGAACATTCATATTTTTAAATTTGATTTACCCACATCCACATCTAAGGTAATCTCGGTGACTTTGGTACGGATTTTAAATTTTGCCCTGACTGTCTGTGTCTCAAGGGTGTCTTTCTGTGTTCTGTCTGTGTTGTCTGTGTCTGTCTGTGTCTGTCTGTGTCTGTCTGTCTCTGTCTGTGTCTCGTCTCACCTCCTGGATCAACCTTGACGGGGCTCGGAAACCCACCCTTTTGGTTAAGAGGCCAACAATGTTCCATTGATTCTGAGTCCCCTGAACGTTCAATGTAATGCCCAAAAAAACACCCCCATGGCTTTTTTTTTTTTTATCACTTTCTCTCATATTCTGTGTGTATGTCTCTGCAATGAGCGGCAATTTTGTCTGGGGTCCACTCATCACACATGGCTCCTTTCATGTCTTTCAGTGTGTTCTATTTTGTATAAATGTATGTATGTATATGTGTTACTCTCACAGACCCATATGTTCTTATGTCTATAACCACATTCTATTATACAACAAATATCTGTAGATATGTGCAATGAATGTAAATTTATTTTAGTCTTACAAGTACCTTTCTAAGTAGTAGTAGTAGTAGTAGTAGTAGTAGTAGTAGTATGTATGTATGTATGTATGTAGTAGTAGTTGTATCTCTCTAGTCTATGTCTCTCTCTATATATGTATGTATCTCTCTCTCTCTCTCTCTCTCTATGTATTTATGTCTGTATGTATCTATGTCTCTATGTATGTATTCTGTCTCTCTGTCTCTGTCTCTCTCTCTAAGTTTTGAAGAAAAGCGAAAAAAAAAGTTATTAATCGTCGAATATGTCTGATTTCTGTCTCTCTTCTCATTAACGATGGTCTCATTTACTACATGTCTCTCTCTCACGATTAACGCCTCGAATATGTCTGTCTCACGATCTGTACGCAAGGTCTTTCTCTGTCTGTCTGTCTGTCTGTCTGTCTGTCTGTCTGTCTGTCTGTCTGTCTGTCTGTTCTGTCTGTCTCTCTCTCTCTCTCTCTCTCTCTCTCTCCTTTCTCTCTCTCTCTCTCTCTCTCCCTCCCTCCCTCTCTCCCTCCCTCTGTTCTCTGTCCAATCTGTCTGTGTCTCTGTCTCTTCTGTCTCCCTCGGCTTTTATTTTGTCGGTGTCTTCCTTATTCCCTCAAGAACCTCTCTGTCTGTTTGTCCTGCTCTTAACCAATCTCTGTCTCTGTCGAATGTCTTTCTCTCTCTCTCTCTCTCTCTTGGTTACAATCTCTGCATACGGTCTCTTGGTGTATCTAATTAATTGATAGAATAAAATTTATATCATTCTCTTAAAAAGATGAATGACTCTCATGAGATAGCTCTCAAGGATAAGATCTCTGACGTATTACAAGAAGATGACTCTCTCATTGATAATGATCAGTGCTCAGTCTCTCGATTTTACTCTCTCTCTCTCGGCTGTTGTTTCTTGTTTACTGTCTCTCTGTCTCAAAATTTGTTCTGTTTTCTCTCAAGTAATTAATGAGAATGATTAGAGAGTCTCGACTCTTTCTAGTCTCTTTCTCTGCTCTTTAAAACTCAAAGATGTTTATTTGATTCTCTAACTAATTAATGTTTTAAAATCTCAATCATGTATTACTGATTCAATTAAACTTGCTTATATTGTACATATTTTGGAGAACATCATATGATTTTACGGAACACTTATGAAGTTAAATAGAGGTTTAACTACATAAGTATGCATTTACGATAAAGAAAATATTTCTCTCGTCTTATAAATGGTTATCATTATTGTTATCTTAAAATCTACAATTATCATACTTGATATATAAGAACCCTAAAATATGTTATTAAACTAAAATCACAAGCTCTGTCTCTAATAATTGAAATATACATTGTTGGGTTGGGTTTTTTGCAACATTACTCATGGGAAAGTGTCATAGACAGCAAGTCTTTCGATGACTTTTTCAGTTCCTGTAAATGCTTGTACTTAGATGTTTGAATTTTCTTCCGTCGGTTGCCAAAAGTGGAGTCGGCTCTTTTATAATCTCTGAATTTCGAATAATAAGCTCAATCCAGTCATTATCATGCACAAACTTGTACATAATTCTCTGGTGTACTGAGATACCGAAATGTCAACAACCTGTGGCTCGCCAGCTTTTTGACTTTTCTACCACTTTCTGCCGCTCTCGTTTTGTCTTCTCAAGTCTTTGGCTTTCTGGGCTTGATCTTTCCGCAACCTATGCAGCACATAAGTTGCTTCATCTACATTTCCCTCACTGTACGAAATGCAAATGTCACACTGATCCTTTCTTGGTTGGAACAGCGAAAAGTTGCCAGAATCAAACTCATTGACAAACACTTCTGTTGATGCAGCGGTGAGATCTTTATTTTTGCACCAGTCTGTGTATGCTTTATATTTGCCTCAGCCTTGCTGTTGAACACCGGTTCCAAATATATCTTAGATGAGCTCTTCCTACAGTAATGGGAAGGCATCGATGGCAGGGAAATCAGAAACTGCTTGACATATGTCCTGTTTGTTGATGTCACATGTCTTCTTTTCTGCAAATTGGTTATTAGTGTTTGTCCCTGTGTTTAAAACATTGGCCCTGGAAAATGTTGGGTGATTCCGGTAGTGCTCAGGAACATCTTCTTGCATACCTTGATCATATCATTTCTAACATTCAGATTATATGTCAGTGTATTTTGCTGGCTGGATTCAGAATGCTCGACACGGTGCCTCTCAACTTCATTCCTGTGCACCCACGATTTGACAAAAACCCTTTCTGTTGCCAAGACATAGACCACACATCCTTGTGAATGCTGTTCCTCATATCTTCCGTGGTTTCGGAACACTGAAGCCCAACAGTTTTGCAGTTGCCCCTCTCTCCTATTGTCTTTCCTGCTTTCAATGAGTGTAGATTTTGAGGACCATTTCTCGTATTTTCTTCCAATGCAAGTCTCCCCCTTAGATCTTTTATCTTTATTTACATTTTTCTTCCAGGTACTGCTGTCTGCATATTTTCGCTTTTTTTCTTGATTTTTCGGGTCTGCCTGCTGTTGCTATGTAATCCCCGTCCTCATTTGTTTCACTTTCAGTTGTTTGCCCTAACGTTGCATGACCTTTGCTTGATTCTATTAGATCTGTGACTGATACGTTCCCCTAAGAACAGTTTCAGTCGAGTGCATGTTTCTAATGTTGTATAAGTACACGTATGAGTGCTGCCTGATTCTGTCAGACCTGTGGCTATACTTGTTTCCGTATTGCAAAATGTTGTATAAGAATACCTGCCTGATTCTGTCAGACCTGTGGCTCATACATTCCCCTGAGGAACAGTTCCAGTCGATTGCATTTCTAATGTTGCATGAGCATTGCCTGATTTTGTCAGATCTGTGGCTGATACACTACTAGAAACTGGGTCTAAAGGTGGAATTATAGAAGATGGGCTAAAAGCGACACTATTTGTGACCTCCTTTCCACGGGTCAGAATGCATCCTTTAATAGGAGGAAAGTAACAACTAAAACTTCCGTCGACATCGTCATCTCCTCGTCAGAATGTTATGGGCATCGTCATCTTCCTCGTCAGAATGTTATTGGCATCGTCATCTCCCTCGTCAGAATGTTATTGGCATCGTCATCTTCCTCGTCAGAATGTTATTGGCATCGTCATCCCTTGTCAGAATGTTATGGACATCGTCATCTCCCTCGTTAGAATGTTATGGACATCGTCATCTTCCTCGTCAGAATGTTATGGACATCGTCATCTCCTCGTCAGAATGTTATGGACATCGTCATCCCTTGTCAGAATGTTATCGACATCGTCAGAATGTCATCCCTTGTCAGAATGTTATGGACATTGTCATCCTTGTCAGAATGTTATGGACATTGTCATCCCTCGTCAGAATGTTATGGACATCTCCCTCGTCATCCCTTCCTCGTCAGAATGTTATGGACATCGTCATCTCCTTGTCAGAATGTTATCGACATCGTCATCCATTGTCAAAATGTTATGGACATCGTCATCTCCTCGTCAGAATGTTATGGACATCGTCATCTCCCTCGTCAGAATGTTATGGACATCGTCATCTCCCTCGTCAGAATGTTATTCATCGTCATCTCTTGTCAGAATGTTATGGACATCGTCATCTCCCTCGTCAGAATGTTATGGACATCGCTTAAGGATACAAATTCAGAGAAAGAAATACCACTGTTAGTATTAACGTCTGTTTCAGATTTTCCTCATTTCTCCCGATTGGTGTTGAAGTAAGGTATCTCTGATTCTGATCAAGTTCAGGCACTTCTGGGGCATTCTTGCCGATGATTGGCCCATGCCCCGACCCTTCTCTTGTGCAAGCTGCACCATTTTCATACTTCTGCTGAGGGGATTCATAATCTGTTTAAGAAAGGGGAAAAGGTAACGGGTATACGTTACAAAGCAGGTGATCAAAGTCAAGAACATTCTTTCATTATTAAATCAATCCTTCGCCATTGCCTTAATTCAATAACAAGTATCATAATTAAAATGCATCATCAACATCATCGTCATCATCATCGTCATCATCATCATCATCATCATCATCATCATCATCATCATTGCCGTCATCATCTTTTATTTTTTGAAAAGACCAAAAAAGCTTTGCGACTGGTATCAAAACAATAAGTGTATATACCTTGAGCTGTTTACGTTGTTCTCTTCACAATATGCAGATAAATTAAATGTGGGAAGTCTCAAGAGATGAAGATAGAACGAGACAAAGCAGCTTCCTTTGAATAAAATAGAATAGTTGTATTTACTATTCATTTGATTATTAAACAACTTTAGTATAATGATTAGGAAGTAGACTAATGACTAACTACAAGATGACATCTATAATTAAGATAGTTATTACCTTATCAATGTCGTCACTTTCTGTGACAGTAGAAGCAGTAATGTAGTAAAGTACACTCAGATGAATGCCGAAAATGACAGGTAATCAAATACATGTGTTGAAAATAATTGTCAAACTTTATACATACAATACGAACACCAGGTTTGCTTATATTTTTTTAATTAGACTTAAAATTTCTGAATGTTTATAGGAAGAATAAATATTTAAATGTGAGCAAATTACTATGAAAAACGCTGAATTAGTCTCTGTGAAACTAACGTATTTCTAGTCTTTTTGAAACCAGCTATATTAGGTAGAAACGTACTTTATTAGCCTGATATCGATACAAAAACAATCTTAGTATAGTAAAGTATGTACGAACGTCGAGCCCTATTCGTGCTTGCACCATTTCAATGACAGGGTCGGACCCGTGTCATGCTGTGCTGTTGTGACAAACGCCACGTGCACGATGCCGGCGTTCAGCCTATCATCGTTATTGACGGCGATACACGTGCACGATGCTGGCGTTCAGCCTATCATTGTTATTAACGGCGATACACGTGCACGATGCCGGCGTTCAGCCTATCATTGTTATTAACGGCGATACACGTGCACGATGCCGGCGTTCAGCCTATCATTGTTATTAACGGCGATACACGTGCACGATGCCGGCGTTCAGCCTATCATTGATGCGATATTGCCGGCGTTCACGGATGCGATACACGTGCACGATGCCGGCGTTCAGCCTATCATCGTTATTGACGGCGATACACGTGCACGATGCCGGCGTTCAGTTATTAACGGCGATACACGTGCATGCCGGCGTTCAGCCTATCATCGTTATTGACGGCGATACACGTGCACGATGCTGGCGTTCAGCCTATCATTGTTATTAACGGCGATACACGTGCACGATGCCGGCGTTCAGCCTATCATTGTTATTGACGGCGAAACACGTGCACGATTCCGGCGTTCAGCCTATCATTGTTATTAACGGCGATACACGCACGATGCCGGCGTTCAGCCTATCATCGTTATTAACGGCCATAAACACGTGCATGCTGGCGTTCAGCCTATCATCGTTATTAACGGCCATAAACACGACGATTCCGGCGTTCAGCCTATCATCGTTATTGACGGCGATACACGTGCACGATGCTGGCGTTCAGCCTATCATCGGCGATACACTATGCTGGCGTTCAGCCTATCATGTTATTGACGGCGATACACGTGCACGATGCCGGCGTTCAGCCCATCATTGTTATTAACGGCCATAAACACGTGCATACGCCTTTTGACTTAATAAAATTGTCTGAAAACTGTAATTATATCTTTTGTACATGGTGGTAATGCTTTTATTATGAAAAGATAAATGCAATATACCGGCTGACAACATATGATTTTAAAAAAACAGCCAGAAATGCAACAAAAGGATAAATCTGTCTTCTCCTCCCCTTTCATCGGCGAAAGCATGGATATCGCATCATGTTTTGATACGATTTTGTCAAATTAATTTAGATCACATGGCATTTTCGCGCCAAAATGATGCAATCATAGTCATGATTAGTTATATAGGTCGACGACGACATTTGCATGCACATGAGACAAAAATATTTGTTGACCATATTTGGCGCTTACACGATTAGAGTCGGACAACGAGGATATGTTTGAATGTGAGTGTGTGCGCGCGCGAGTGACCATGTTCTTTCGTCTCCTTAATGCACTTTAACTTAGAGTATAATATATTATATCATTTTAGTATTATATCTTTTTTCATACCTCTGATACAGTATAAGAAAGTTTGAGAATCTGG
>JAXRKP010000447.1:252500-260000 GCA_037039925.1 Doris montereyensis | reverse complement strand
GGTAGTGTACGTATTTTATCGTGATTATTAAGTTTTGTTTGCGTTGACAATTCGAAAGACAATAACGACCTTGATATCAACATTGAGGGGGACTCAGTAGTCCAGAGGTAAGATGTCGGCCTCTTGACCAAAAGTCACGGGTTCAAGCCCGGCCAACGATCAAAAAATTGTTCTCGAGATTTTCGAGTAAAATCGACACCCCCCCCCCCTCCTTCCTGATCCAGGAAGGTCGATCGACACCTAGTCCCATCGAATATGGACGATAAACAGGGATACCACTCTGTGCACGTTAAAGACCCTTGGCTGTTTACAGAGTAGTCGGGGCAAAATTTAAAAAAATCCTACCGAAAAACGTGATCACCTTAGTTGTGGATGTGGGTAAATCAAAATCAAAATCAAAATCAAAATCAAAATCAAAATCAAAATCAAAATCAAAATCAAATATCGACGTTGATGACGACGAAAATAAAGCTGAAATGTATGACTTGTCCCCCTTGAATGAATTATTGTTCCACTTCAGTGCCTTGGTGTGACCTGGTTCCTGGCTCATGACATGCAGTTCTACGTGGTGGCACCCATAGCCTTGGTTCCCTGGGCTTTTGGGTGAGTGAACGTACGAGCGGGGGGGGCGAGAAGGGGGGAGGGGATAATGGTTGACATGCTCTTGAGATTTCAATGTGGGGTTGAGATTGGGTGGGGGCGGGAGGACGGGAGAGGGTGCTTAGACGTTTTAGTTGTGGGTTGTTTTGTTGTGATTCTTCTTTTAAAGGAAAATAGGAGGAAGAGGGATTGTGGGTTTGTTTTTGTTGAGAGGGCGGGGAAGGGGGGCGGAGCAAGACTGTAGTACTTGTTTGTTTGTTTGTAGGTTTTTTGTGCTATTAGTGGGGATAGGGGTAGGAGGAAGGTAGGGAGCTTGAGAAGTTGTTGAAATTTCTGTTGGGCTGTCTTGTTAGTTCTTATATTTGGGAAGGGGGGGGAGGGGGATGGGGTTCTTGTTTACTTTTCATGGGAGGAGGGGCGAGTGGGTTAGAGGTTATATGGTTGGCGTTTTAGGGAGGTTAGGATGATTATGACTTAGATCTATAATTAGTTTTTGCTAGTTTGGGGGTTTTTTTCTCCATTGTTTTATTTTTTTGGTTTTTTCTCCTTTGTTTTATTTTTGGTTTTTTTTCTCCTTTGCTTTAGTTTGGTTTGACTTGTGTCACTCTGTGTTTTCTCCTTTAAACTTGCTTCCTCTTATTTTTGAGAACGGTGCTTAAACTATTATTGTTTATTTGCTATAAAAATGCAACTAGTTTCCATTAAGACAAATTGATATATAAGGGACTTTCAATAATCTAATATCATTTTAAATTATATTTGGGACATTTTTAATATGTGTACGAGAAGAGATCGCATACTTTTAATTGCGAAAATCACCATAACATCTAGTTATAACATGATGATATCCTTATCACTACCTCATTTGATTTTATTTTTTTTTGTCATTCTCTAGACAAAAGATAGTGGGATTCATAATGTCTACAGTCATCTTAGGAATTCACTTGGCTTCCACTATTTGGATCGAACTCGACATCAATGCTGATATGCTACGGTAAGTTGTTAAGTATCAACTTAGGAAAAATACTTCACTCTATAGTTTTCTCACTTCACTTAGGTATGAATGAGTATCCAGCTATAGGTAGAGAAATATCTTATCAGAGTGTTAGAACACCCATCGCCTGGCCATGAAAAGAGATCTCACCACCAACAGAGTTAGGTGCTAAATATTAGAGAAAGAAATAAGCAGCAGATTATTATCTATTTAAACAATCTCAACACAACAAAATACAAAGAAAAAATAATGATAATTCATATATTCCTTATGCAATACGACTATTGCAAAACCGGTACAGTCGTTGACAAGTTTCACTTTCCCACCTTTCTATAGTATTCATGTGCTTTCCTATGAAGCGTTGTAAGTGAACATGTAGTGTTGTGAGCTTGTAATCATGACGACACTTGTTCAGACTTCATTACTGGCACAGGTGGGGTGTTTTTCACAACGTTGTACTCTTAGGAAATGTATTTCACTCTACTTTCCTTACTTGACTCAGGTGTGAATGAGTACCCAGCTATAGGTAGAGAAAGATCTTGTCAGAGCGTTTGTACGAAAAGCCTAACAGGCTAATGTAATGTATGCTCCATCGGGAGTTGAGAAGGACTTAGAATGAAATGGTATGGTAGGGGATAAATGATGTACAATCGACGAGCCTGCACAGTGAATGTCTGACTGTGAAGTTTGTATATAAAATAACGTTTACAGCACGTCTACACGTCTACGACCGAGTTAATTTTTCTAGCGTTCACTCCCGTCCCCAACTCGTCTTCTTCTTCGTGTATCTTTTCTAGTTAGATAATCTATATAATTTGAATCTTTATATAGAACTGTGTAACTTTAACAGAAACATTGTTTGTGATCATGTCAAGTTTCTCATATTACATGAGATCAATAAAATCATCTTATCATATCTTATCAAATCAAACGTCTGGATGAATGAACCAGATGAGTTGTAGTGAAACTGTAGTATTGTGAGTTTGTAATCACGACGACATTGGGTTCAAAACCCATGGCTGGCTCAGGCAGGATGAGGGGGTGGGGGTGGGAGGGTGTGGGGTGGGGGTATACGACGTTGTACTCTTGGGAAAGGTACTTCACTCCAGTTTCCTCACTTCACTTAGGTATGAATGAGTACCCAACTATAGGTAGAGAAATATCCCATCAGAGTGTTAGTCCACCCATCCCCTGGCCATGAAAAGAGATCGCACCACCAACAAAGTTAGCTATGCTCCTTTAATTCCTTTTGTGTGATTTTTGTCGTCTTCGGGCGGCAGTAGCTCAGTCGGTAAAGCATATGACTACCATGCATGAGGCCTGAGTTCGAGTCCTAGTCTGGTGCTCCTCTCCTCTCTCTCTCTCACCCAGCAGTGAAATGGGTAGATAGGTCTAATTCAGACACATGCGAAAGTAAAGGATGCGTGGAAGCAATGGCAAACTACTACCACACTTTGCCGAAATATGACAATAAGTGACAACTCCACTAATAAAGACAGAACAAACACGTGACGTTTCAGGTATAACCCTTCGTCAGACAACAAACGAGAAATATTTAGAATATTTTTAAAAAGATGAATAACGTAAACAACAGAGATATGTGGCAATGTGAACTATCTAAATATCCACTGTGGCTCCTTCGTATTATACCACACTTTGCCGTATGCCAAGACAAAATCGGTACTCTACTCCTGATTTTCCCATGCTCAACTCTGAGTTGGAGCTTATTTTACTTACTTCGGGGCTAAGATAAAGATGAATGTAGTACGTAACCCCCCCCCCTTCCCCTTTCCCACCACCACCTCCCCACAAACACACACACACACACACACACACACACACAAATGCAGTCTCATCTACATAATATCATTAATCTATTATCCCCCAATAGGTCATTTCATTCAAAGTTCTTCTCAACTCCCTGGGGAGCATACAATACTCCTGTCTGCTAGGTTAAGTTCATTCCCATAGAGCCAAACTTATCCCGGTTTCTATAGGGTGAAGCGGAACAGGTAATAATAATCACCTCCTGGACAGGGCGCTAGTTTGATGCAGGTTTTTATTCCAAGCTAGCGCGTGTACCCATTTGCAACTGGATTGATTGGGGGATGCAAGTTAAGTGTCTTTCCCAAGGAACACAACGGCACACCTAGCTTTGCTAGGATTCGAACCGAGACCTCATGATCTCAAGTCCGGCAGCCTAATCACGCGGCCACCGCCGCCACACCTGCCTGCTATGTGTTTGATACTAACGCTCTGAAAAGATCCTACTCTTCATTATAGATCTAGCTGGGCACTCATTCATACCTGAGTGAAGTGAGGAAAGTAGAGTTAAGCACTTTACTGAAGAGCACAAGGTCATGAAAGAAAACTAGTAATGGGTAAGCCAGGTGATCGAACCACTATCGTCGTGATTAAAAACTCAAATCACTATCGATGGTTCTGCAGCACTTTCAATGAGTCAAGGGGGTGGTTAAAGTTCATAAGGAAACGACAGATAACAAAACAAATCCTATAGTTTAGTTTTTTTGTTAGAACTGAGCGACCTGTAACATTTCGTTCTCTGTGAATTCAGTCCTTCTATGACATATATAAAGATAGATAGATAGATAGATAGATAGATAGATCGATAGATAGATAGATAGATAGATAGATAGATCAATAGATAGATAGATAGATAGATAGATAGATAGATACATAGATACATATAGATAGACAGATAGATAGATATATAGATAGATACATACATACATACATACATACATACATACATACATACATACATACATACATACATACTACATACATACATACATACATACATACATATTTACATACATATATACATACATACATACATACATACATACATACATACATACATACATACATACATACATACATACATACATACATACATACATACATACATACATAGATGGATAGATAGATAGATAGTTAGATAACTAGATTGATGAATAAATATATATATATATATATATATATATATATATATATATATATATATATATATATACATATATATATATATATATATATATATATATATATATATATATATATATACGATCATCCACAAGATTTCCATTTTGAATATCACGGCTATGTATGTTTTTTTAGCGTATATATATATATATATATATATATATATATATATATATATATATATATATATATATATACATATATATATATATATATAAATATATATATATGTGTGTGTGTGTATGTGTGAGTGTGTGTGTGTGTATGTGGTAATGCTTTCATGACCCAACTAAATCTTTCTATTCAGCTACCATAGTTGATTCTATTCTATTATGTTCTGAATGTGACTTGCAGTAATCAGGCTGACTACAGTGATCAAATCTACTTCAAACCCTACACCCGATCTGGCCCCTTTGCCATTGGACTCATGATGGGCTGGATTCTATGGAAGACTAAGTGCCAGCAACGCATGAACAAGGTGAAGGTCATTGTAGTATAGAAGAATAAATTTTAATAATACAGTGCTCATCCCTTACAAGAACATCGCTTATAAGAACACATCGAATATAAGCTGTACGTTACAGAAGGCTCTGTTGCCAGATCACTATGAGTAGCCATATTTTACATATAGATTCGAAATGATTCTTTGATCATTTCCATTTCAGAAATTTTGCTTCCAAAAGTCACATTTGATTAAGGAAAATGTTTCGCCATCTTTGAGTAGCATTTCATTTACCTAAGCCATCATTTCAACAGTTTTTGTTTAATTGAAAAGTTGGAATAGTATCGTTCACCCCGACCCGCGTAACCTCAATATCTAGTAATGGTATTCGATTTTCATCCAATGTGTTATATATTTGTCTGATATAAGAACGCCATGTCAGTTATATAAATAAATTAGAGTACTTGATAAGGCGAGATTATAGTCTCAGAGGAGAGGAGTTGGTGGCTGAACGTCACTTTGTATGTTATTGACAATTGCGAGCCAGGTCCATCATAATGTTATTGTGCACACATCGTTTTGACTTCCATAACAAAATTTGTAAGAGTGACGTTTCCTTAGAAAAAAAAATCGCACCCATCATGATGTGTCCCCAAGACGAGTAAACTCAAAGCTAAATATAAAGAAACAAATAGATTTATGGTCTGTATTACAACTGATCAAACCAAAGCAGATGGTATTAGAACTAAGATAGGAATAAATCAATTGAGATGGCTTGGGCATGTAAACAGAATGAATGAAAACAGAATTGTTAAAACAATATACAATGCTAAAATCCAAGGTAAAAAACAAAACGTAGACCTCGGAGAAAATGGAAAGAAGATATAAAAGAGGCATTACAGCAAAGAAATGTAACCTTCACAGAAGGAAACAGAAACTATCTGAACAGGGTAGCCTGGAGAAAGATTATTTCGGACTTCTAAACCCAAACACCGGAAGGTAGAATGGGAACTGATAAAGAGAGAAAACATCTGAACTCAAACACCAGGAGGTAGAATGGGAACTGATAAAGAGAGAAAGACTTCTAAACCCAAACACCGGAAGGTAGAATGGGAACTGATAAAGAGAGAAAGACTTCTAAACCCAAACACCAGAAGGTAGAATGGGGACTGATAAAGAGAGAAAGACGTGTAAACCCAAACACCGGAAGGTAGAATGAGAACTGATAAAGAGAGAAAGACTTCTAAACCCAAACACCGGAAGGTAGAATGGGAACTGATAAAGAGAGAAAGACTTTAAACCCAAACACCGGAAGGTAGAATGGGAACTGATAAAGAAAGAAAGACTTCTAAACCCAAACACCGGAAGGTAGAATGGGAACTGATAAAGAGAGAAAGACTTCTAAACCCAAACACCGGAGGTAGAATGGGAACTGATAAAGGGAGAAAGACTTGAAACCCAAACACCGGAAGGTAGAATGAGAACTGATAAAGAGAGAAAGACTTAAACCCAAACAACGAAGGTAGAATGGGAACTGATAAAGAGAGAAAGACTTCTAAACCCAAACACCGGAAGGTAGAATGGGAACTGATAAAGAAAGAAAGACTTCTAAACCCAAACACCGGAAGGTAGAATGGGAACTGATAAAGAGAAAAGACTTCTAAACCCAAACACAGGCTACCAGAAGGTAGAATGGGAACTGATAAAGAGAAAGAAAGACTTCTAAACCCAAACACCGGAAGGTAGAATGGGAACTGATAAAGAGAGAAGACTTCTAAAACCCAAACACCGGAAGGTAGAATGGGAACTGATAAAGAGAGGAAAGACAAGTCTAAACCCAAACACCGGAAGGTAGAATGGGAACTGATAAAGAGAGAAAGACGTCTAAACCCAAACACCGGAAGGTAGAATGGGAACTGATAAAGAGAGAAAGACATCTAAACCACCGGAAGGTAGAATGAGAACTGATAAAGAGAGAAAGAAAAAGAGAATTACAAGTGCAGGCACCAGAAGGTTGAATGAGAACTGATTAGAGAGAGAAAGAAGAAAGAATTACAAAACAGGCTACAGAAGGTAGAATGAGAACTGATATAAGAGAGAAGAAAGAGAGAATTACAAGTGCAGGCTACCACAAAGTAGAATGAGAACTGATAAAGAGAAAGAAGGAAAGAATTACAAGTGCAGGCTACCAGAAGGTTGAATGAGAACTGATAAAGAGAGTTAGAAAAAGAGAATTGCTGATAAAAAGAGAATAGAAAAAAGAGAAATTACAAATGCAGGCTACCACAAAGTAGAATGAGAACTGATAAAGAGAGAAAGAAGGAAAGAATTACAAGTGCAGGCTACCAGAAGGTTGAATGAGAACTGAGGCTAAGAAGGTTGAGAGAACTGATAGAGAAAGAGAAAGAGAATTACAAGTGCAGGCTACCACAAAGTAGAATGAGAACTGATAAAGAGA
>JAXRKP010000447.1:240000-247500 GCA_037039925.1 Doris montereyensis | reverse complement strand
ACCTCCATAAATTCTAGAAACTTTTAGAACAAGTACAGAATTATATATATATATATATATATATATATATATATATATATATATATATATATATATATATATATATATATATAAGGGCGGACGTAGGCGAAATCAAACATATTAGAAAAAATGTATCTACACAAATATTTTCGGTGATTTAGACTCAACATAAGATAACGTTCCACCATTAGTCTCAACCCTGTAGAAAATTAAAAACTAGGAATGGACAAGTTTGAAAATGCCTTTGTTTGTGTTCAAACGACTGTAGCCTAACATCAATGAGTAGACTAGTAAACGTGATGGAACCTTTAAATGGGGGACGTGGTCGGGTATATAATATATTTCAATTTGTTGATCAGACTGAAAACTGATGCTTTTTTTTGTTTTTTTTAAAGACTGTATTAAAAAGATCTCAACATACAATGCTAAAACTCAAGGTAAAAGACCAAAAGACAGACCTCTTAAAAACTTGCAAGAAAATATAAAAGAGGCACTAAAGCACAGAAATTTTACTTTCACGGAAGAAACCAGAAAATGTCAGGACCAGGCAACCTGGAGAAAGATCATTTCAGGCATCTAAACCCATACAGGAAGGTAGAATAGGAACTGATAAAGGAAGAAAGGAAGAAAAAAGATAAAAAAAGATAACGGGTACATTAATATACCGTCCTCGCGGCAGCATAATATGAAGACAGGCGCATCAGTGGAATCCACACCAAACAAGACAGACAGACAGACAGGCCACGAGCAACATAATAATATAAAATTTTATATTGTCCATATTTGGCGCACCATTTTGATCACATCAGAAGTTAAAGTCCAATTGTATATTATAAGGTGTAGAATACATACATAAATACATACATACATAAATACGTACATACATACATACATACATACATACATACATACATACATACATACATACATACATACATACATACATACATACATACATACATACATACATACACACATACATACATACACACACATACATACATATATTATTATTCATACATACATATATACATACATACATACATACATACATACATACATACATACATACATACATAGATACATACATACATACGTACATACATACATACATACATACATACATACATACATACATACATACATGCTTATATACATACATGCATACAGACATATTTATATACATACGTGTAGAAGAGTATGTGTTAAATATAAGATTATAATGACATTAAGATACTGATGGTAATAAACAACGACATTAACAACAACAGCAATCTTGCAGCTTGTAGCATTTTCTCATGAAAGCCGAAGAGAGCAAGGCAAGAACGATCTGCTATACCTCTCTATTACATTTTAGAATTATTATGAAGAGAAGCAGAAATGGCCGGATGGACCAGATGAATCTGGCGAAGAACATGGATAAGCAGAAAGTGTAGGATGAAGGGCTTTGGTGACGATGATTATGGTGATGATGATGGTGATGATGACGGTAGTAAAAGTATCTAAGCTTCTGTAAAAAAGTATAAAAGTAAGTTTAATAAGAAAACAAAAAGAATGTGTGTTTAGTGGGGAGCATGTAAGGTTTGGGTGGCATGTTTAGTGTGGGAGCATGTAAGGTTGGGGTGGCATGTTTAGAGTGGGAGCATGTAAGGCATGGGGTGGCATGTTTAGAGTGGGAGCATGTAAGGCATGGGGTGGCATGTTTAGAGTGGGAGCATGTAAGGCATGGGGTGGCATGTTTAGAGTGGGAGCATGTAAGGCATGGGGTGGCATGTTTAGAGTGGGAGCATGTAAGGCATGGGGTGGCATGTTTAGAGTGGGAGCATGTAAGGCATGGGGTGGCATGTTTAGTGTGGGAGCATGTAAGGTTTGGGTGGCATGTTTAGTGTGGGAGCATGTAAGGTTGGGGTGGCATGTTTAGAGTGGGAGCATGTAAGGCTTGGGGTGGCATGTTTAGTGTGGGAGCATGTAAGGTTTGGGTGGCATGGTTGGGAGAACAGAAGACCCGGGTGATGTTGTTTAAGGGAGCTTCGGAGCCTTGAAAGACGAGGGTAAGGGGGGGTAGGAGGAGGAAGTTTTAGCCAATGTAATTATGGGGTCGCCTGTTCACCGAATAATTCATTAAGCCACAGGACCCGCAACTGACCCTGAAGCCACCTGAGACTAAATCGCCGTTTTAAGGGCTCTCTCGGAGCTTAAACGACCCATGCTAATTTGAAAGGGGACGAAGAGGGTTTGCGGTGAAAGTTGGGGAGGGAGAGGGAAAGGGAGAGGGAGGTGTCGTCTCATCGATTTCTTACATGCAACCTTTAGGAGGAAGTTGTTTATTTTTCAGAAAAGTCTTCTTTTTTTTCTCTTTTTTTTTCTTTTTTTTTAAACGACCATGACATGAATTTACGGTGAAATATACCTCGAACGTTTGTGTACATTAGGCTGGTCTTCATTAAGATTTGTACTTTTTTAAATAAATAAACTAATTAATTTTTTTTACAGATCCTTTTGCTTTGTGTATTTTGTTTGTCATATTCTGGGGGTGGGGATGAGTGAGATTGTTTTTCTTGCGTTTGTTTTCTTGTTGCTGTCGTCTACTTTAAGGAACGTGATGAGATTGTTTACTCGGTTTTTGTTGTTGTTCTTTTTCTTCTTTTTTTTTATCATTGTTACCTCTGCTATTGAATGATAGATTAATAACAGCAAATTTAAAAAAGTAAATTATTATGGATGCCGAACTGTGATTTTTGGAACAGGAAATGTTAGGGTGATCAATGGAAAAGAGTTCGAATTAGCTGAAGAAATAGAAAAATTCAAAGTAGACATTTTGGTCACTACAGAAAGAAAGATAAAAGGACAAGGAGTAGAACAATTACGACCAGAGCATGAGTAGGCCTCCTAATGCATTAAAAGCTACCAAGGAAATCAAAAAGCTGCTCTGGGGAGCAATGAATTATTATGAGAAAGACCAAAACATACCCAGTTATACATATTAAGCACGCAAAAGGAGAAATAATGAAAAAAGATCGCAAAATCATAGAAAATGGAAAAAGTATTTTCAGCAGTTACATGATCCCTCTAGAAAATATTAAACAAGGAGTACATATCAACTAGCAAGAATAACAAGTAATCCAGATGAGACAGCTGAAGATGTAGATATATCAATGGAAAAATCCAAACAGCTATACGAAAAGTGAAATTTGGAAAGGTCCCAGGAGCAGAACAACTTTATCCAGAAATGATTAAAGAGAAGCAGACCAACTACTACATGCAATATGTCAACAAGTATGGAAATCAAAACAGGTGCCAGTTGGCTGGGAAAAGGAACGGTAGTATCAGCTATCTTTGCTTAACGTACCAGGAAAAAGTGCATGCCAGGATACTAGAAATGAGACTAAGGAAAAGAGTATAGGATCAGAGCGAAGAACATCAAAGTGCATTTAGACCAGGAGAAATGCACAAGATCCCACACATTTACACTAAGACAAATAATAGAAAAATCCTTGAGAAAAATATTGGCATTCACCTCTGTGTTATTGATTTAGAAAAGGCTTTTGATAACTATGAGGAGGAGCGAACTATGATATTCCTTAAACTTACACAATATAGATCAAAATGCAATAGAAGCTATTAACAGTTTTTACAATAAACCAACATGTGCAATGGGAATAGTTGGAAATGTATCTGAAGAATTTTATGTACATATAAGAATAAGACAGGGCTGTAACCTAAGTCCTCTTTTGTTTATCACATTTATGGATTCAGTCACGAAGGCATCATCAAAACTGAAGAAATTGAATATAGATGTGTGAGAACTTGAACCAGTAAAACTATCAATGTTTTCATTTGTTCAGATTTAGTTCTGTTTGGGAAATCAGAAAGTTACCTTCAGTATAATATCAACATGCTAACTAATGAACTAAATAAAAGAGGAATGAGAGTACATGAAAATTTAAAAAATACAATCCTAGTAATTAGGGAAACTAAAATACAAAATCTCAATCTGGGCAGAGAGAAATTAGAATAAGTTCAAAATTACAATTACCTAGGAATAAAGATTAACTCAGATGGAAAACTAAGAGAAGAAATTAGCCAGAGAATCCAAAAGGCAATGACAATATATCACCATCTAAGGAAGGCATTTAAAGGTAAACAAGAATTGTCAATAAAAACCAAAATGGTAATATACAGCACAGTTCATTGTCCTACTCTCCTCTATGGCAGTGAATCCTGGACCATAGACCAGTAGAGAATACGGTAGAGTACAATCAGCTGAAATGAAATTGCGAAACCGAATAAAGACAAAATCAGAAATACAACAAAGCAGATGTCGCAAAAACCAAATCAAAATTAAATCAACTGAGATTGTTTGTGCATTTAAACATCATGAATGATAATAGAATAGTTAAATCAGTATATAATGCTGAAACCCAAGGTTTATATCGGAGGAAATGGGGAAAAGATATAAAAGAGGCATAAAAGCAAAGAAACTTAACTTTCATGGAAGGAAACAGAAAATGTCAGGACAGTGCAGTATGGAGAAAGATCATTTCGGGCATCTAAACCCATACATTGGAAGGTAGAATGGGAACTGATAAAGAAAGAAAGAATTAAGGATGTGCTATGGAACACAATCTATTTATTTCAAAAGTAAAACGGATAATTTTCGCACGATTTTTCATCAATTCAACCCCATGTGATTTCCTCTTTCCTCCTTTTCATTTTGGCCCCGTGAGAAACTAGGTATTTCCACAGGAAACACAACATCGAACATAGCATTGCTTTGATTCGAACACACGACCTGATGTTCCTGAATCTGACAGCCTAACCATTAGGGCCACCGGCATCACTCCTATTATTATATTCTTATATTTTTGGATAATGTTTATAAACATTTAGAAACGTCTCAAAATTATTGTAGAATTTTGTTTATTGATTTCTCATCTGCTTTCAACACCATTCAACCTATTTAATCATTACAACATTGCATGAAATTGATATTTACAGGAATGGTAAAGCTTGGATTCTTTTACTTTCTGACTCACAGACCACAATATGTAAAAATGAAAAATGTCTTATTATGTAAAAGCATTAATGGTAACAATACCTTTATTGACAAGTCATGTCTAATGCCATTTACACAAACACAGGATCACCCCAAGGGGCTGTGTTTTCACCTTTCTTATTCACAGCATACATGAATAATTGTCAGATACTAATTTCATGTACAACAAATCTAATTAAATTGCAGATGACAAGAGAATTCAAGGTCTCATATCGAAAAACGAAAGCGAGTATCGGAAACATGTCAATCGGTTTGTAAAATGATGTAAAGAATATAATTTCTTATTATAAAAGGTCAAAAAGACAAAAAGAATTAGAGATATAATTGATTTCCGAAACAAGAATGATCCACCTGACACCTTTTTTTTTATTAATGGTGAAAAAGAAGAAATGGAAAGCTATAAATATTTAGGTGTAACAATGGACAACCAGCTTTACCGGAAACGTCATTCAAATCTGTCTTTCTTTCTCTACCAGTTCCCATTCTATCTTCCTCCCAGTGTATGACTTTAGATGCCCGAAATGATCTTTCTCCAGGTTGCCCTGTCCTGGTATTTTCTGTTTCCTTCCGTGAAAGTTAAGTTTATGTGCTTCAATGCTTCTTTTATATCTTCTTCCACATTCTCCGAGTCTCCTTTTGGTCTTTTATCTTGGGGTTTTAAAATTGATTTTTGCGATTCTATTGTCATTCGTTTTGTTTACATGCGCAAACCATATTGAAATCGTGTATGTCAAAAATTAAATTTCCAGGCTTTATTTTTTGCGTAAGTTAAAATATTTCCATGTTGACAGCACACTCCTGGTGCTATTTTACAAATCTATCCCCCAAAGTATTATATCTGTTTGTCACTGACTTGTAGGAGTAAGAACTAAGAGCAAGAAAAAAAAGGATCATAGTCAAGAAAGTGGAAATAAATTGTAAATAAAATTTCATCGTTTTCGACTGCCTTTTATTACAAACTGTCAAAGAAAAAGTATTGTCCATCCAAAAATATAATAATATGCCCCATCCTATTTTCCAACAAATTCAGTTTTTAAATAAATAAAAACGCGTCATACATTCCATTAAGATGCAAAGGAGAAAGATATAGTAGTAATTTATGCTGCCAACATGTATTAAGCTCTTGTAAAGTAAAAATATAAATCCTCTTTCCAATGTTGTCTTTGTTTTTTTTATGTTAATATTAAATCATTAATGCTGCAGAATGCCAGAGTTTTTCTACGTTTGCATTCTGCAGAACGCCAGATTTCCCACGTTTGCCGGTAACATACATTTAATATACAGTGTATTACATGTACCCTTTGCTTCGTATATCATCGTCATGTATTTGTTTAAGAAATTAATAAGTTTTGTATGCATTCTGCTTGTACATTACCTGCGCAGTTCATGTGGGTCTGCTGGTAGGTCCGGCTTCTTTCCTTTCACTCTTTCATTTATCTTTCAACTTTCTGTTTCCTCTTAATTTCACCATGAGATCAATGCATATGGTGGATGGGGAGGGGTTGGGGGAAAGACAATAAATCAAACAGAAGCATAAATAAAAACACTACGCGCCGTCTTCTCGGGGGGGGGATGCTCTCCTTTTTCAGGGGGGGGCGGGGCGGTTGTTGGGTGTGGCTGGTAAATTTCAATGAAAACAAAACGAAAAATAAAATAAAAATTTCTCATCTTCTTAGCATGTTTCCCCCCATCTCCTATTTTCACGATCTGTAGCATCGTTGTAACTCGTAATTTGACTGACCTAGTTTCAATGCGAAGATTTGACTTCATTTTCGTAGCATCAGCATGATCAGCTCCCAGACGTTGTTCACGTATTGTAGTTTTAGGTGCGTTGAACATATTATTAGTGCTTCCGCTCCCAATGTCTTAAACGTGTTATTGACTCACGAGATTTTCACATCTTTTAACACAAGTTCTAGATCTCTACTCTACTCTAACTCCTTTTCGCCGCTCATTGATTACACTGCCTTTTTCAACCCATCACACAGGTCGTCCTGTTACTTTTACTTTTACATTGTGAGACCCTTATTTGTGTGAGTGTTTGTGTGCGATTTGTGTGTGTATTCATAATATCTGGCGCCAGTTTTCTGGTAAAACGGTCTAATACAAATCGCTGTGGCGTCTTGATTCTCCCTCCCTCCCTCCCTCTCCGCTCATTCTACCTGCACCTTCGCCTCTATTTTCCTAACCTCCCCCCTCTCTCGCTCTTCGCTCGCTCTCTCTCTCTCTCTCTCTCTCTCTCTCTCTCTCTCTCTCTCTCTCTCTCTCTCTCTCTCTCTCTCTCTCTCTCTCTCTCTCTCTCTCTCTCTCTCTCTCTCTCTCTATCTATCTATCTATCTATCTATCTATCTATCATCTATCTCTATCTATATCTCTATCTCTATCTATCTCTCTCTCTCTCTCTCTCTCTCTCTCTCTCTCTC
>JAXRKP010000447.1:130000-235000 GCA_037039925.1 Doris montereyensis | reverse complement strand
GCAGGCGTGGCCAACATATAAAAACAAACAAACAACAGAACAAATCAAACAAAAAAAAACCCAATATGGTACAGAAAAGTAGCAACGAAGGTAAAAGATATAGGACACACACACCACTTGGGAAATGTACAGAGGATGGCTGGAGACAGACAGACAGACAGTCAGTCGAATAAGAGTTTTTGTCGCTGCCCGGGGACTCGGTAGTCCAGTGGCAAGGTGTCAGTCTTCAACCCAAAGGTCAGGTCGTGGGTTCAACCCGCCGACGGTTGAAAATTATTCTCGAGTTTTTCGAGTAAGATCTGCTGCCCTACCCACCAGAGTAGGCTCCATGTTTCTTTTTACGCTGTGATTTGAACCTATTGTTCACCTTTGGCTTTCGAAGTAATCGAAGCGCTAGATCTCGTCACCAAAACGTCGTTCAGGACAGACCGTGAACACAAACTATATTTTAAATTGTCGTGCTGAGGTGCCTGATGATAAAGTGGCTGGCAGTGGCAGTCAGATACAAACCACCATGGATGGTGGCGGCTTCTCACATTTAAATAGTAGAATCTAGTCTTTATGTAAACGTGGGACAAAATCACGTGTAAAAGGAAATATGGGTCAGAACCAGCTCTCTTGCATGTTAGGAACGAACGTCTTTCGAACAAAGTCTATTTTCTCACCTCTTATGGTTTGTTGGGGAAAGGGAAAAGAAAAAGGTGGTTAGAGGGGAGGGGGCGGAGTGGTGGTTAATGTTTCATGTGAAACAACATGTGAATTAGACCGTGATTACTGCCACACGTTGAACTTAGCTGTGCTAAACTAACTTCAACTTGTTTGGGTTGTTTTGTGTTGTTTTGTTTTTTTACAATAGTGTAGCATAGGGACAAAGGAACAAATAAAACAGCAAAATTCTCGATTGCGTCAACCTATGTTTTCTTTACTTTACTTATCCTTGTGATACCTTGATAGTCAATTGCTCACGATTGGATGCCAATTTTGTCATTTTCCCAGCATCCAATCTATTTGGAAATTAAACGTTATGAGATTATTACCCGAAGTTGAATGAATGAAACATTAATCAGTGGTTGACATTTTATGAGTCTGTGTGTAGTTCAAAACTCTCTCTCTCTCTCTCTCTCTCAAACTCTCTCTCTCTCTCTCTCTCTCTCTCTCTCTCTCTCTCTTCTCTCTCTCTCTCTCTCTCTCATTGTCTCTCTCTCTCTCTCTCTCTCTCTCTCTCTCTCTCTCTCTCAGAAAAATCTCTCTCAAGAGAACTCTTCTCTCTCTCTCTCTCTGAAATACACTTTAACATGCACCATCTATAAGAATTGCTGATTAACATTAGCTTTCAAACAAATAAGTGATCGCGATACTTCTTATGTGCAGAACAAGGACAATACTCGATCCTTATTGACTCACTCATTGTAACTGTTCTTTTATCTCACAGAGAGAGAGAGGGAAGAAAGAGAGAGAGAGAGAGAGAGAGAGAGAACAGAGAGAGAGAGAGAGAGAGAGAGAGAGAGAGAGAGAAGATCTTAGAGAAAGAGACCCGAGAGAGAGAGTGGCAAAGACATGTGTAGAATGTGAGACTGTTTTATTATGATATCTTATAGATGTGTCATATTAAATTATATTGTATAATTATGTATTTACAAAGACACGTTCTTGAGTGAAATGAACCTTTATCTACCCGAAAAACGCTTTGAACTGTTCCACTCCCATCCTGTCTTCTCTTTTTCTAGACAGACTCTCTCCACAGAGATAAGATTTGTTCAGCCATCTTTTATACGCCTCATATTCCCGCAACTCTTGTTCTCTAATTACATTTTGGATCCGGATTGTGTCTCTACATTACAGCATAATTATCAGCACTTTCCTTTCATCGCTGTTTTTTTCTCTACTTCTAGCATGAGCACTGCTCTGAACACTGTCACACACACAAAGAAGCATTTTAAGTAGTAAAGCACACTGATATAAATTCTCTGAGAAGCAGTCAGTGGCTGGCAATCTTCCCATGCACACACGCACGCACGCATCAAGTGCTGACTTTGTTACTGTTACTATAGCTGTTACTTGACCTTATCTGAATTGGTTGGCGGGGCCTACTGGTTTTCACAACTCTTTCCTCAATACTCTTTCACGTATCTATCACCTTGCTGTTTCCTCTTCAATTCACCCTGAACCCCCCCCCTCTCCCCCCTCCCCACCCCGGCATGTGGTGGACAGTTTAAATGTCAATGAAACGAAAGCACACCATACCCACTCATCGGCCAACACCGGGTAATGTTATATATAACTATTCTTTGTCTGACCAAAAGTCTCATTAATTCTCTCCTGCCTGCCTTGAATAGATTTTCCTTCCTTCACCCGCTTGACGTTCTTCCTACTTTCATCCATCAGCCTCCAAGATATGTTGGTCTGACCCGATAACCTTTGACCTCTATAGCTAATTGATGCCGTGTCCAGTGAGTGGGTAAGGAGTGCTTGGTGTGTCATGAAAAAGGTGGAAGGGGTGGATGACCTTCGGTGCATTTACAACAAGAGGAGAAGGAGAAGAAGAAGAAGAATAACAACAACACGAAGAAGGGGAAGAAGAAGAACAATAACAACACAGAGAAGAAATGGAAGAAGAATGAGGAGGAGCTGGAGGAAGAGGAGGAATAATAATAAGAAGAATGAGGAGGAGGCGAAGGGAGAACAACAACAAGAAGGGGAGAAGGAGGAGGTGGATGAAGAGGAGGAGAAGCAGCAGAAGAAAAAGAAGAAGAGGAGGATGTGAAGATGGGGGATCTTACCCGAACTAGTGGGAATTTTACTTCAAATAAATCAAAATAAAACATGAGGCTTGTGTGTTATTAATATTATATACCTAGTCTTTTATCTGTTGCCCAATATTGCTACTGGCGGGTCTTGGGCGGGCGTTGCTGGTAGTGGTGGTAGGTTCTTCTTCTTGCCTTTTACTCTTTCAATTCTTTCACCTTGCTGTTTCCTCTCAGTTCGCCCTGAAATCATCACGATGCTGTGGCCATGGTATACATTTCAATTAAAAACAAAGCTGCGGGTACCTCTGAGGATGAAGGATGCACAAAGCATTCAACTCGAACGCATACGTGTTGAGGAACAGATAGTGGTGTTGATGGGATGAGTCCATCCACGGTGACTGTGTATGTTGTAGGCACTGGCTTTCCTTGTATGTTTCATTTTGTGAATGAAAGAGAGAGAGAGAGAGAGAGAGAGAGAGAGAGAGAGAGAGAGACAGACAGACAGACAGACAGACAGACAGACAGACAGACAGAGACAGACAGACAGAGAAAGAGAGACAGAGAGAGAGAGAGAGAAGAAAGAAAGAAAGAAAGAAGGAAAGGAAACAATTGTTCCCAAAATCTTTCAAGCTTCCTTTGTTGTGACACATAGTACATGTATTACTATACTACAAGCCTACGTTTTCCATGGAATTGGACGGCAAGAATAATAGGGGCGGGGGGGGGGCTTTGGGGGGTCGTGAAATTGTAACTGGTCTATAATGTTACTTAACAATATACATTGTTCGTAAAGCCTAAAATCTTATACATTTATTTCCCCTCTGGAAAATCCTATAGCTTTAAAGCAGATCCCCATTTTCTCGCGCTAGCATTGTGTGTGTGTCCTTTTTTTATTTAAGAATTCGGATTAGCGACATGTGACAATATAATCGCTATTGTTACATTTAGAGTTACAGAGAAAAGAGCATGGCTAAATGTTTCAAGTGTGTCAGTGAGAGAAGTAGTGGATCCGTTTGAAGGAATCTTGATACAGGCAGGAAATTGTAGATTCAACAGATGATGTCTTCAATTTACATTGAGATTTATGAGTTTCAAGGTTCGTCAATTTTATCCTTTCAACTTCTTAAAAAAACACAACTACAACAACAACAGCAGCAGCTCAATGGTATACTACTGATACTGCTACACAACGTTCCCCGAAACACCATCCAGCATACCTCATCATAATGTGCACCAACACGCTTTCAGCATTTTTATATTAATTTCTCCAGACGTCCACGCGATCAGTTTGCGGGTGTGGTTGGCGGGCGTTGCTACTGGTATGTCCTACTTCTTGCCTCTCACTCTTTCACTTCTCTTTCATCTTGCTGTTTCCTCTTAATTCACCCTGCCGAGATCACTACACTAATGGACAGAGTAAATTTCAATGAAACAAACAAGCAATAGGGTTACGGTATGTTGTTGTATGGTTGCCAAATAACATTAATTCCGCTCTTACCTCTTTAATTGGTTCCTAGTGTATCGTGGGCAGCTGGCGGGTGCTGCTCTCCTTCTCTCCTTTCCTCTTTCACTTTTATCTTTTATCTTGATGTTTCTCTTAATTCACCCTGAGGTCACCGCGCTGGTCGACGGGGTAAATTTCAATTATTTTTTTTTAAAACGATAAACCAACAATGTATCCAAGTTGTTAACAGGAAGCAGCAACGAAATGAAGACTTACCATTTTTTTACGAAACAAATGGGGAAAAATCGTTTCACTGCAAGTGATATCGGATGGTTCAATAATAAATTGTATCATGCGAGCGAAATATATCGGTTTTTTTTTGGTTGTCTTTTCTAAGACTGAACATGACTTTAATGTCAAGCAAAGAGGGAAAGCAAACAAGGAAGTGAAAAGCGCTTTTGCTCAGTCTGACAGCAGTGGAGTTGCACGTTGAGTTACTTTTTTTAAAAAAATAATGTGTCTCCGTTTATGTATTGACAAGACATGTAAAATTACATCTACGCTCTGATTGTGCCCAAACGCACCAAAAGCGAGACACCACAATAATGTTATTCCTTCACCCCGCTGATCCTATTCTGCCATTAAAATGCTGTGATAGAAAATGGAGGAGAGGAGCTCCTTTTGGGGCCAATTTCTGCACTTAAGAAATGTAGATAATGTATAAAAGCAGATTTCGATGCCGTCATAGAGATGGACAAGGATATACGACTTATCCAGTACTTCCTAAGTAAGGCTGTATTGTCGTGAAGCGATAGGTCGTGCTAGTTGAGAAAGGCAAACACACACCCACACACACACACACACACACACACACACACACACACCTTTAAAGGTTTCAGCATAGAAAGTTGACATAAATACTATGCCTAAACGAGATGTGTACAATAATTTGAACATTATATAGATCTAGAATCTATATACTTTTTGTTTGGTGTGCATCAGACTGCAACGCGAGGCCAGGGAGTTAACCTTTATAACACCAGCCAAGTGGTCTGCCAATCTGTCTTCATTTGGGAGTAAAACTTTTTAAACCATTACCATACCCGAAGTAGGAAAAACGCTGTTGATATACCCAGACCTCCTACTCATCTCTCTCTCTCTCTCTCTCTCTCTCTCTCTCTCTCTCTCTCTCTCTCTCTCTCTCTCTCTCTCTCTCTCTCTCTCTCTCTCTCTCTCTCTCTCTCTCTCTCTCTCTCTCTCTCTCTCTCTCTCTCTCTCTCTCTCTCTCTCTCTCTCTCTCCCCTCTCTCTCTCTCACCCTCCTCATCAGCCCCTGCCTCCCCCTCCTCATCTTACTCCTAGTAGAATCTGCTCCATTTTCATGTCTGTGTAACTTTATGTGAGCACCTCCTCCCGCCCCCTGCCAGCTCACCACACTCACACTGTATAAAACTTGCCACACTAAGTTAGTGTCTATTTATGCCAGGATGCCGACCTGCCTGCCTGTCTGCCTGCCTAGATGGTGGATGAATTGCTCGGTTCGCTTATCTTGGTGGGATGCGTTTAACAGCGAGCAGTGCCTAGCAGTTCAGGGTAGGGGAGATAAGGGGTGGGAGGAAGGCGCTTTTTAAAGCCTAGATTGCTAGCCTAACTAGCTTCGTTCCTCTTTCGTTCAAAGAGACTTGAGGGTTTTGATATTATAAATGTGTTCTTAGTGTCTGACCTACATTCTAATATGAAAAAAAGAAGGGGTGGGGGAGGGACGAGGAATTTGGGTAGACATCCTTATGTGTATGTTAATTCTGTCTTTGATCTTTCTTTCCTGACCACGATGTTTTCAGTCTTTTCTCACCTTTTATTTTTGTTTAACGTCGATGTACACGATTGGAGTAGGGACAGCGTGCGGGTGTTTCTGGTAGGTCCTACTTCACTTTCTATCACTCATTTACATGTCTTTTATCACCAGCAAACACTACAGTTGAAGCCCTATCCAAATCCGAAGATTACGGTCTGTGAGTGTGATTGATATAGTCTAGATCTATATATTTGTGCAGACAAACAGTAAAAACTCAAACTGAGGAAGAACGTAACCTGTTTTCTTCATGATTTAACCCACACACTTTAACCCCCCCCCCCCCCTCTTATTTCGGACTTCCTTCTCGTGAATTTGGCGTGGAGATACTTTCGACGTTCCGGTAATGGATTATGTCCCCTCGAAGTGAAAAGAGTCCAAAAGGCATAACCTCTTTATTCCCCCTTCTTCACACTTCCATTTTAACCCTTTGGAAGTTACTAATAATGTAATCAGTGGCATTTTATTATTTTAATTGAGGATTTAAAAAAAGTAAACTAGATTTGCTTTTCATTCATCATAATGTGTGTTCTACTCGAACACTGTCGGTCATCGTTTGCTTCACAAAAAATGGTGGCAGCCCTAGAAGGTGGGTGTCCGTCCGCCTTCAACCAAAAGGTCGCGAGCTCAAGCCCACCGGCGGAAGGTTGGAAAAGTGTTTCGAGTTTTTTTTTCGAGTAACATCCACCCCCTCACCCCCCCCCCTGCCTCCCTGGTCGGTGGGTCGACACATTTTTCCACCACAAACGGACGATAAAAAGGAGGTCCCGTGTGCAAATCACAATACTGTGCACGTTAAAGCTCTTTTGACTGTTTACACGGCATTCCGGCGAAATTAAAAATCCTACCAAAACCCTCGAGATATCCTTAGTTGTGGATGTGGGTAAATCAAAGAAAGAGAGAAAAATCACTCTAAAAATGGTTGAGAACTACGGTTTGACATCGAAAGGTGATAACTTAAAACACAATTTTAAAAAAGAATTGGTTGCAATAAAGAGAAAAGAAAAGTTAACATGACAGGTTGGAAGAGTCGGTCTCTTGGTCACATAGCGTGACCTACACACAGACAGACATTAGGCGTTGCTGTTTCGGTCACCAGCTTCATAGGACTTTTGGACTCTTGGCTTTTAAAGCGTTAAAGCCTCTATTATTGTCAAAAGGTCACTTTTTGGGAGGTGACTGCAGTTGAGAGCGTAAATGAGGAAACTGGGGAGTGGGTAGGTGGGGGGGGGATAAATCACGAGGGAGAGAGGGGTGTGACTAAGGGTGTTGTGATGGGACTGGGGTGAGTTTTTTAGAACCACTGGAATAACGAGAGCATCATAGAATCCCATTACGACCAGGGCCACCTCTCTATCTCTCTACTGTCTGTCTGTCTGGCTAATTCTTTCTGGTCTCCTTCTCTCCCCCACTCTCTTTCTGCTTCTCCTCCCTCCCTACCATCTCTCTCTCTCTGCTCTCTCTCTCTCTCTCTCTCTCTCTCTCTCTCTCTCTCTCTCTCTCTCTCTCTCTCTCTCTCTCTCTAATCTCTCTCTCTCTCTCTCTCTCTCTCTCTCTCTCTCTCTCTCTCTCTCTCTCTCTCTCTCTCTCTAATCTCTCTCTCTCTCTCTCTCTCTCTCTCTCTCTCTCTCTCTCTCTCTCTCTCTCTCTCTCCCTAATTTCTCGGCGCTCTCTCTCTGTCTCTCTCTCTCTTTCTCTCTTTCTTCTCTCTCTCATTGTGATCTCTCTCCTCTTTCAATTTGTCTTTTCGCATTTCGGCGGCGCGTCCGTTTCTGTTTTGACTTTTCGCTTTGGGTGTTTTCGATAAGTCGTGGCATTTCATTGTGATGAGAATGACTCATGTGTACCAGCCAGGGATTTGTCTTTTCGTTCATTTCCTAGTGTCCGTCGGTCTCCCTTTATACGAGGGAAGTTAGATTTCGCTCAGGCATGAGTGGAGCGATAAGCCTGTGGTTCTCTCCACTTGAGGAAACCACGAGAAGTTGTTCCGGTCAACGCTTCCTGCACCATTTGGTTCCTTCTTTAGATGTTAATTGGTCTTTTTCTAGTTTAGATGTTAATTGGTCAAACAATGATTTTCTAGTCCCCTCGCATAGTGTCTGTCTAGTTAGCATTTTCGTCTCTTCCCCTCCCTCCCTCCCTCCCTCCCTCTCTTCTCACAAATCAAACTATGGATCTTTTCTCTGGATCTGAAAGTGAAAAGTCTTCGGTCTCTCCCTCTCTCTCTCTGTCTGTCTGTCTGTCTCTGTCTGTCTGTCTGTCTGTCTGTCTGTCTCTCTCTCTCTCTCTCTCTCTCTCTCTCTCTCTCTCTCTCTCTCTCTCTCTCTCTCTCTCTCCGTCTCTCTCTCTCTCTCTCTCTCTCTCTCTCTCTCTCTCTCTCTCTCTCTCTCTCTCTCTCTCTCTCTCTCTCTCTCTCTCTCTCTCTCTCTCTCTCTCTCTCTCTCTCTCTCTCCCTCTCCCTCTCCCCTCTGTCTCTATCTCTGTCTGTCTGTCTGTCTGTCTGCTCTCTCTCTCTCTCTCTCTCTCTCTCTCTCTCTCTCTCTCTCTCTCTCTCTCTCTCTCTCTCTCTCTCTCTCTCTCCCTCCCTCTCCTCCCTCCCCCCCCTCCCCCCCTGTGCCTGTGCTCTGGTGGGCAGGCTCTGCTGGTAGGCCCTATTTCTTCCATTTCCATATTTCACATATATTTCTTTCATCTCTGTTTCCTCTTTATTCATCCTGAAATCACCGCATATGGTGGACTGGGAAATTGCAATGAAACTAACAAGAAATATTTGCTCTGCTCCGCTTTGTCTGTTTCATTCTCTTTGATTATCGATCTCACACGTGATCTGCCCACGGGACCTCCTTTTTATCGTCCCGTCTCCGATGGAACTAGGTGTCGATCCACCTACCTGGACCAAGAGAGTAGATTTTACCCGAGAAAAAATAACGAAAAAAATTGTTCAACCATTGGCGGTGGACGTGAACCCACAACCTTTTGGGTTGAGAGGCCGACACTTTGCCTCTGAACTATCGAGCCCTCCGAAGATTTCATTATACGACCAAAACTAGCAGCCACCCGGCCCCCAACCCTTTGCTTTTTCATAGCACAATAATAAGACGTGTTGATATAACATGCTGTAGGGTAAGGAGAGTAACAACAACGGCAAATTAAGCACCCCTTATCTACGCAAGTTCGGTCGTTCAGAGACAACGTGTCACCCTCTCAACCAAAAGATAGTGGATTCGAGTAGGTTTTTCTGCTTTCTTTTCACCTTTTCACTTATCTGTCATCTTGCTTTTTTCTCTTAACTTTCCCTGAGATCACCGCATATGGTATATACGGTGTCAATTTAAATGAAAACAAATAAAACACTCATATAATTGGATTGACTGTCAGTTTGTTCGTCACAGTATCTGCCATGTTTTGCAGACCTACCTCCTTGATGGGAATGGCATAGGGGGGGGTGGGTATGCAAGGTGGCGTGCGTGTGTGTGTGTGTGTGTATGTGTGTGTCTGTGTGGAATGAAAGAAGAGAATGAAACAACAGCAGTAATTTATCATCATCACAGACTTCCATGTCGATTTGTAGTTTGATGGTTGGCAGGCAGTACCGGTACTGATCATTCCTACTTCTTGTCTTCGACACTTTCATCTTTCTGTTTCAACTTATGTCACGTGTAGAGGATGGGGTATTTCAGTGGAAGAAACAAAATTGAATTGTTTCTGTAATTTCTTTTTTTGTTGCTGTAATTTTCAGGAATTCCACGCTGCCTATGTCTTCATCAAGATGGCCAACTCGCCAAGACCAGGGGTGTGGGTTCTGGAACGCTCCACCGACTTTGGCAAGACATGGCAACCGTGGGTAGTACTTTTGCAGACACCCCCAGTGATTGCGTTAACTTCTTCAACACGTCGGCAAATGATCCTTTAATGGCAGATGACCAGATCCTGTGTACCACAGCCTTCTCAAAGGTCGTACCTCTGAGCAACGGCGAGGTAGGTTTTACTTTGATAGTTAGTATCGCCTTTGTTTCACTTGCGCCTTTTGATCTAAATGGCATTAGTGGCCAAGTGGTTAGGGCTTCTTGACTTGGGATCCTGAGGTCCTGCTGGGTTCGAATTCTAGCAAAGCTAATTCTGAAGATGAGTTACTTGGTAAAAACACACATTTTATCAACCCAGGTGCAAATGGGTACATTACTAGCATCCTTCAGAACTCATCTCAGTTTCTGTAGCATTAAGCAGATACTGGGGATACGAGATTCCCTCCCCATCTCCTTTCCCCAAATCATGACACTTGGGGTTACAGATTGCTCCTCCCAGCCAGTGCCAGCATCCATAGGTATGTTTGTGTATATGTGTGTGTGTGTGTGTGTGTGTGTGTGTGTATGAGTGTTTATGTGTGGATTGAGCTAACACAGCAGTAGTAGTGTCTTTCCCAAGAACATAACTTGGGGCTAGCAAAATCAAGATTCAAAATCCTGACCTTGTAGACTGACTGTTTTTTTCATAAAACAACATATTTTGGATGCGATTATCATTCAAACAATTTCCCTGAGGTCAAACTTTGTTATCAGTTTAAGATTCTAAGACACAAAAAACAACATATCTTGATGAGATTATCATTCAAACAATTTCCTGAGGTCAGTTTAAGATTCTAAGACGAGAAATTCCTTTGTATGAAGCCCACATTGAAGTTCCTTCAAGGCCATTACAGCTCATAGAGTTGGTGCTTATCCCAGTTTCTATAGCATGGAGTAGAACAGGTGATAATACATCATCTTCTGTTGCAGGTATTTACTCCCAGTTAGTGCTGGTAACGATTTGCATATGGGTCATAGGAGAAATGGGCGTTAAATGTCTTCCCAAGGAAACCCAACATTGGACCTAGCTAGCATTGTTAGGATTCGAGGTCAGGACCTCATGATTCCAAATCTAACAGTTAAAGCAGTAGATCACTTGTGCCACGCCCATGACCCACAAACAAGGTTTAATTTTTATGAACAGGCTGCCTTATAAAGTATATTATTTCCTTCCATCCTTAACTTTGCTGCTGCTTTCTTTGATACTCTGAATTTTTAATTAACGCCTGTTTTAGTGGTTGGTTGTTGGCGCGGTGGCCGAGTGGTTTGGCTGCTGGACTGGGGATCATGAGGTCTCGAGTTCAAATCCTAGCAAACCAGGTCCGACGTTGTGTTCCTTGGGAAAGACACTTAACACGCTTTTTCCCCACTCTACCCAGGTGCAAGTGGGTACAAGCACTAGCTTGGGAGTAAAAACCTGCGCCAGACTAGCCCTGGCCAGGAGGTGATTATTGTCACTTGTTCTATAGAAACCGGGATAAACTCCGACTCTATAGGCCTTGAAGGACCTTTACTTTTTTGAGTGGTTCGTTTGTTTTCAAAAGAAAGAGATATTTCAACTATGTTAAATATGTTTAAAAAATCAAAAGCATTGCAAATTGCTGGTGAGGTTGAAAGCAATCAAGAATTAGGACAAAAAGGATCTTTCAACAATTTTACAACATTACCTAATAATGTATCCATTCTCCTTGCTTTCTGACTTTGAAACCTGTTCTAATATAATTTTTATTATGTGGGTTGGTTGGCGGATGCTGTTGGTAGGTGCTACTTCTTTCCTTTCACTTTTTACTTATCGTCGATCTTGCTGTTTCCTCTTAATTCACCCAGATCATACTACAAGTGGTGGACAGGGTTAATGCCATTTAAACAAAAGATCTATTATATTCTCACCCTGAACATTTCTTTCCCACCTCTCATCTCCAATTAGATTGTTGTGTCTTTGGTCAATGGACGGCCCAGTGCCAACAACTTTTCCTATGCAGACTCCTTTGCAAGACTGGACAAAAGCCACTGATGTGAAACTCAGGCTGCTGAGAACCAAAACCTTGTTGGGGCATTTGATGGCTATTGCCAGGCAGGACCCCACTGTTACAAGAAGGGTATTTATGATTTATTCCTCGTCTTTTAGTTTTTTTCCCTTTTTAAAAGAAAGATAACCTTATTCATTCTTTAATCAATATTATCATTTTGATGTGTTTAGTACCTTTTCCTTGTCACACTCTTTTATAAAGATTGATTAGCCAGCATAGCTGTTGACCACAATGTAAGAAACGTATTTAGTATGGGGTTGGTTTTTTTTAGGCTTTGAGTCTGTAGGTCTGTATTTACTTTAGAAAGTATATACATGATATATGTTGAGACTTACTAATTTTTTTAAAAGTTGATGGTAGAGATACAGAGAGAGGGGGTGAAAGTCCGAAGACACCATTCTGAGTTCACAAAACAGCCATTACATTTTGCTGGAAATGCCAGCGATTGGTAGAGGGTTTTGATTATTTACCTTGCAAAGGGGTTAATTTAAGTTGAATTATCACTGTTTTCTGGAATATCAAGTTCTATTGTGCAAGCCAGAATACGTTTGTGCAGTCCATCAATATTTGAGCTGAAAAGGTTGGCAGCTATGAGTCTGAAAAACAAGAACCCAATCATGAGAAAAATACTATAATATTTGTATGTAATTTTTATAATTTGTGTATGAAACTCTTTTGATTTGTTTAAACATGTACGTTTTGTTCTGTTGTTTTTCCTCTACATTTTAGAGGACATGTGATTTATTTTCTTAAGTGTTTTAAGTCCCAAAAATGGAAGAGTAGCAATCAGGGACATATTATTTTTTTATATCTCTTATGCCATCTTTAAATCGTAGAGATAAACTATTTAAGTAAACAACATTAAGGTCATGTATTTTTAAAATATATAATAAATTCAATATCTGTTTGCCGGTAGATGATACAGAATCTTTTATTTCTCTTTACTGTTGATAGTATTACTACAGCATTAAGGACATATCCATTGGTGGACGCTGTGTGTGCAACGGCCATGCTAGGACCTGTGACACCCCCGACCCTGCCTCCAATAGTCTGTTGTGTGACTGTCAGCATAACACATGTGGTGCTCAGTGTAATCACTGCTGCCCTGGCTTCACGCAAAAAAGCGTTATGACGAGCGTTGAGCGACCAGCCGTTCATGTGTGAACGTACGTCTCTTTAGACTGATATCTGTACTAGAAGTTTGTATCTAATAGGCAAAAGTTCTTTTGCTCTGCTTTTAAATTCTGTTGAGTCAATGATTTTTTGAGACGACACAGTACCTCATGACTGGGTGTGATCAGACTGTCAGACTTGTGATCATAAGGTTCTGTGTTAGAATCCTAGCAATGCAGTCTGACATCGTGGGATTTATTTATTTTTTGGAGAGACTTTTAACATGCATTTACTCACTCGACCAAGATGCAAATGAGTGCACACACCAGCTGGGGGTAAAACCTGTCCAGGATCTGTTATCGCCTAATCTGCGACATGCTATAGAAACATGGAAATGCTATGGTTCTATCAGCCGTAACGGTCTTAAAGGAACTTTGAAGGAAAGTAAGTCTTAAGAGGACCTTCTAAGTGTGGTCGATATGCCCAGGGGGTGTGAAAATGAAAAGGGATGGGTGTTTATTAAAGGCTAAAAAATATATCAGAAATGTATTGAAGTCAACTCATCACATTATGCCTACAATGTTTGCTTTGCTCAAAGGTGATGACAGTCCTCCAAAGCTCACATCCAGTGCAACATTCTTGTATCCCTATATGGACAAGAATTTTTTTTCTTCATAGAACTTAACTATTACTGTATCTAGATCTACGTTATAAACTCACGTGTTATGACGTGTTATGTTGTGCAATATGAATGGTAAGTTGCTAGTACTAACTAATACAGGTATAACCGTAACGTGTCAGAGGCTAGGTAGGTAGTTTGACCTTTAATTGCCCCATAAATCTTAATACATTTAAAAATTTTCTAAAATGATTGAACCCACGATAATCAATCAGGACAATGCATATTAATTCATCATACAAGTATTTTGAATCAATGGCATTTTAAAAGCAATAAAACGTTTGTAATTTTTTGTTTTTGAACTGTAAACTATGGCAGTGAGTGAGTGTGGGCTTAAAGGAGGGGGATATTAAGGCATGGGTGTTTATTAGGAAGAATATGGTAAATGTGTAGATATCATGCAAATTGAAAGGTCTGAAATCAATCATATTGGATGAAATGTTGTACAAATTGAGTTAGTTTTTTTTAATTTTCTTTCTCCTGCAGCATGTGAATGCTATGGCCATTCAAGTGAATGTATTTTTGACGAGGAAATTGAAAGAAACCTTTTGAGTATTGACATCCAAGGGAAATATGAAGGAGGTGGCGTGTGCCAGAATTGCAGTGTAGGTTTTGTTTGTTTTGATTATAACAATGTGTATATAGCAATGTAGTAGGTCATTGTAGGGGGTACTCTGTAGCCTAGAGGCAAGGTGTCGGCCTTTTAAGCAAAACGCAGAGGGTTTGAGCCCTGCCAACAGTCCACATATTTTCTTGAAGTTTTTCGAGCAAAATCTACCACCCTGGTCCAAATAAGTGGATAGACACCCAGTCCGATCGAGACAGACGATAAAAAGGAGGTCCTGTGTGCAGATCACAACACTGTACACGTTAAAGGCCCCTTGGCTGTTTACAAGGCAGTCCGACCAAATTAAAAAAATCCTACCAAAACCCTAGTTGTGAATGTGGGTAAATCAAATCAAATCAAATCAAATCAAAGGTTGTTGTATGTGCTAGTGAATAATATCATCCCTCATTGAAAGCGTTTGCTTAGATGTGTTGAATGAAATAATGTAACGATATGATGTCACATTTTTTAGTCATTTTTTTTGGGCAACGTGAAGTGAATTTAAGTTAAAGGTTTACAATACTAATTTACACAACCCTATGAATGATTTTTACTTTCTATCTATTAGACTAGTTTTATCGAATAACTCTTTTCCAGATACTCTTTGATTAATATATAAAGAATAGCAATTGTTCCATCTTTACTACTGTGTATGTCTCTTTGTTATCAGAACTTGTCTCTGTCAAGGAAAATTTCTCTTATTCATTTTAAAATTTCTCTTATTCATGTTAATATTTTATACTGGCTTTATCTCAACAAAGTTTTTCCAGATACTATTATTATTATTTTTATATATATATAAATATGTTCCAAAATGATTTATCTCTTTTTAAAAAAAAATTTTTTATCTTAGAACTTTTCTGTTTGAATTGATTATTTCTGGCATCTTTGTTTTTCAGCATAACACCATGGGAGTCAACTGTGAACAGTGTGTTCCAACATTCTATCGGCCATATGATGTTCCAAGGAATGCCACAGATGCATGTCAACGTATGTGTTTATTTCTTTTTAAACAATTTTCTTAAAGCCATTAGTAGAGTAAGATAATACATCCAGAAAACATAAGAATGACTATGAATCTCCTTCTAAGAAATTTAGATCTAGATGTGGCTGTTGCTGTTAGTGTGATTGTGGCACGTAGATCTGAATGTGTGCTTGTGGGGGTGTGTTCATAATCTGTTGTGGCCTAAATGTCGTGAACGGCATTTCTGTTTTTTTCATCCTACGATTCTCCGTGCCTTCAGAGCTAGATGTCTACTAATCTAGATCTAGATTCAGATCTTTTGATCAGAAGCATTCTAGATCTGAACTGAATGTGATCTTACCGTTTGGTAAATAGATCTGATCTGTGTAGATCTAGAAATAATGAAATTATACTCAAATCAATTACAAAATTAATTTTCATCTTTTTGTAATTAATTTGATTGCTCTCTTTCCAACCATCGTGTAGGATATTTTATTCAGGTGGGCACAAAATATGATTGAGCTGTACAGCCGGTATAGGTATCAATGACATGTTTAGCTGGAACCAAAGCTTATTTTGTTAAACTAATTACATGATTATTGAATACACTTCTAGGGATCTGAAAATAAAGGATTAAACTTCGAGCCTTTGAGTATTTTTGTACAAAATTTCAGTTTGATTAGTCACATAACAAGGTCAGGTGGCATGACAGAAAATTTACAGTATTTACCTTTGTGATTTTGTTGATTTTCCATGACATTTGTGTTTTCACCACATCGATTGAAGGATTTACATCATGAATTACTTAAGAGGAAAGTAAAACTAATGCCAGTATTATTGTTTTTCAAATATTTTCTCTTAGTCGATTTGTTATATTTTAATTTTTGTAACTAATCTTTAACAAAATTTTACTTTATTTGTCTTAAATAGGTATGCATAGCACTCCCCGCCTAATAAAAATATCTCATTTTATTGAACATATTAGCTTTGTGTCTCTTTTGATTACGTTTGTTGTAAGGAAACTGTGAACTTGGAAATGTTTAGTGATTGTGTTGATTGATTCATTAGAAACATTCTTTTTCTTCCATTAGCCTGCCGGTGCGACCTGCGTGTGTCCACTGGTGAATGTGAAGAAGGCAGTGGCAGGTGTTTGTGTAGGCCAGAATTTACTGGTGTCAACTGTGACAGGTGAGATAATCGAAACAGGGAAATCAGAATTCTTTTTTGTGCTTTTTATTGTTCAAAATACATACAGGCATATGAGTTGGTGTCCTTTTCCATGGAAGATTGAAAAGAGGATAATAAAGCTACCTGCTAGATTTACTTCCCATATTCATATTTACACAGTGTTAGAAGTGGATGCTGAATTAAGATTATGTTTGGGTTTTTTCAGCAGGCTGTTTGATCGTTATTTTGATGTTGTATTTGCCATCTTTTTTTCTTTTTTTCCTTTTTCTGTACTCAACTAAAAAAATCCTAACCCAATCTCAACCTTCAAGAGAGATGGAGATTTTAACAAAAACATACAATCTTAGAAGCAAAGAGAATTATTGTCAGCAGGCAAGACCCTGAACTTGGAATTAACCCAAGCAGAGCGCCAGCCCTATATATAGGTCGTGTGACTGTTGGCCCAGAAAGCGTGCCGGCTCTAAATTTAGGGCCTGCCTCATTGGCATGGGAAGAGCATAGGCCCTATATTTAGGGCATGACACCTTGGCTTCTTAATAATGGAAATTATCACTTTCCTTGAGGGGTTTATGGCATAGTTTGACTTTTGAGTTCATAAGTTAACAGCAGCTTATTTTAATCCCTTAACTTTTCGGATTGGTTCCTTTTTGTTCGCCAAAAGCGACGCTTTTCCGTTCAACACAATTCATGCAAGCCTTAGTTTGTTACACATCTATGGCTGCTATTGTTTAGTCTTGAGTTAATGTTTCTTTTATTGCAATAACAGCTCAATATGATTTCTTTATTTTATCAACTTTCAGATAATATATGTTTTATAGGTCTCTTATCATCATATTCTATTTGGCATTTAGCTCTGCTTCTCTTTTGATTAAGTTTGTTGTTTGAATTGAGTCAAAATCTTAGCTTCCCCCTTTGCACACACTGGATTTTCCATACAAATCACTGGGGCAACCCCTCACTTCAAGAACGTCACATCTGGTAACACTGCTAGCACTTTTTGAGTTACATCACTTTTCAACACATTTTTATTTTCCTACAATTTCAGATGCAACTCTGGCTACTATGAATATCCAAATTGCATCCCTTGTGAGTGCGATGTAAATGGAACAGAAGGTCAAATTTGTACTGTGGGGTCTGGAAAGTGTCCTTGTAAATACAATTTTGACGGAGCTCAATGTAACCAGTGTGCTTTAGGCTATTACAATTTCTCAGAGTGCCAACGTAAGTTGAACTTCTTTATCTTCTGTATCTTGGGTCAGTTGATCTTTATTCTCTTCAACTCACATAATTATTGTCGCTTTTAAGTAATTTCTTTGTGATGATATGGTAGACAATTGGGAATAAATTAGTTCAACTTATGATCATGAAAATGCAATGTCATTTGCTGTCAAAAATTTGTAAACGAGGCATCGCATTTTGTTAAAGGGTTTATTTTTTGTAATTCTATGAAGTAACGTTTAAAAAAAATTGTTATTGTTGTTTTTTTTCCCCTCGTTCAATTCAAGTAAATAAGGAATAGAGTTCATAACAGATATAAAATAATTCTTTTAATCTATTGGTTAATATTAGAATTGAATTATTCAACAGATGGTAAGTTCCCCATATTCCATTCTTTTTAAGAGCTTTTGCTTCTTCATAAAGTTGTTTTTTTTTATAGTACAATTTTTCTCTCTTTCTTTCAAATTTAGCCTAATAAGACATCTTTATGTCTGAAACATTATTTCATGAACCAGCAAAGCATTCTTCCTTGTGCTCTATGTGTCCCATTCCTTTTTCCACTTTGAAGCTTGTGAGTGTAACCCAACTGGCTCACAGAGAACGGCTTGCGATATTGAAACAGGCCAATGTGAATGCCGTAGCAGCTATGGTAGCCGCGAGTGTGGTGAATGTGCTGATGGCTACTTCAATTACCCTACTTGTGACTGTGAGTTGATGCAAAAATATTTACATTTAACTTTGCAAACATAAAATTCATTATGGATACAGCATTAGGTTTATTATATTATATCTGAGGTCAATTTATTGTTATGTTAATAAAAACGTTTTATTTTTTAAAAACCCGAACAAACCCAAATCATTTAACGGATCAAATGTGGAAAAGATTATAATGAATTTTGAATTGATTTGAATTGTTTCTCATCTTGTTATAGTGATGCATGAATCAAGCAATTCTTTGTTTTATTATAATAAAATTTTAAAAATTTTAATGACTAGTGAATTTTGCAATGAAAGTAAGTACTTTCTGTATTATATCAATGACATCATAATTTGTTTGTTATTCTGTTGAGAGAAGTGATTATAATCTATGTAAGAAATGCATGGGACTGCAGACCATGACAAGAATCTTCTAAGATTTCTTATCTAACGTGTCTGCTTGTGTTGAAGATTGCGACTGTGACCACTCTGGTACAAAACCGGGCATTTGTGACAAGGTCACCGGTTCATGCATGTGCCGCTCCAACTTTGATGAAAACCGATGTGACAGTTGCTTCCCAGGATTTTATGGCTTTCCTCTCTGTGATGGTAATTTGAGTGTGAACAATAATGTGTACTTAAAGTTTTCTTTTCAAAGCCAAGAATCAAGCAAGACACGTTTGTCTAGTCAGCCACGAAAGCTATGTTATGTGTTAACGTTTTAGTGTGATTCGTTACACACTAATGTTTTAGTGTAATAGTAGTGAGAGGAGGAAGAAACTGATATTATTTTCAACGAGTTTATATTTGCAGTATATATATATATATTTGATTGATCTATGCCATTTTATCTTTTAGTATTTTTTTTAGTTGTATAGAAGTTATTTTGAAGAAATTATTGAACTGCCTATGTGTGTTTAGTACAGCGATATACATGAACTGGCTGTCCTTTGATGGTGTGCGGGGGCCATATTTCTTTCCTTTCACCTTTTCACTTGTCTTTTATCTTGCTGTCTTCTCTGATTCACCCTGAGATCACCGTATATGATAGACAGGGAAATTTCAATAGAATAACAAAAAACTGGCTTTCCTTACATTTTTAGATTCGATTTTCATCTGGGGTCTTGAAGCCTTATAATTATCTTGAGGATGTTTTGAGAAGATAAATTTACTAGTCAACCCACTCATTGATGCTAGTCGTCGATTAAGTAAAGTAAAGTTCATTCAAGGCCCTTAAGGCCTATAGAGACGGAACGTATCCCGATTTCTATAGCGTGAATCGGAACAAGTGACAATAATCACCTCCTGGCCAGGACGCTAGTCTGACGAAGATTTTTACTCCCAAGCTAGTGCTTGTACCCATTTGCACCTGGGTAGAGTGGGGACAATGCGTGTTAAGTGTCTTTTCCAAGGAATACAACATCGGATTTGGCTTTGCTAGGATTCGAACTCGAGACCTTACGATCCCCAGTCCGGCAGCCCAACCGCCCAACCACCGATGCCACAGCCATTGATTAAACACTAGTAAAATCAATTTCATACTTGTTCGTTTTTTTGTTTCTTATTTTCCAGACAGTCAGGAATTGTCATGTTCAGATCTAAACACCAAAAACATTTATATAGATAAAATAATTTTCTAGTATTTTTACTATACCCACATCAACCTTTGATATAATATTCTATACTTGCTTGTTCTAATAGTTTGTAGAATTTATGGATGTCTGCTTTATTTAAAAGCCTGTCATCATTACACAATCAACCTTACTTCCATTATGGTATGATAAATTCTTGAGCAAAGTAAGTTTTACTGTAAATTTGTCTGTAAATGTCCTTCCTCATGTGTGCTCTGTTCCTCTCCAGAATGTCAGTGTGTCCTTTCTGGTTCCCTGACTTCAACTTGCGGTGATGATGGACAGTGTCGATGCAGGTCCAACTATGGGGGACTGAACTGTGATCGCTGTGCTCCCGGTTATTACAATTATCCCACCTGTACACGTAGTTACTGTCATAAGCATCTTGAAATGTTGATTGAGGTTTATCTTGATTATAAAAACTGTCTAGCAAAATTTGAAAATGAAAAGAGATAAAACAAAGATAGCATGATCAGTACAGAAGGAAATATGAAGTAGCATTATAATTCTCTTTTATGTTATCAATGGAAAACTGAAGAAGTTATAAATAATGATGCAAAATTATGCAAAATGTAATTACCATGAAAATTATTTGTCATTTGGAACAGATGGGCGGTTAAAGGACGCTGCTGGTAGAGCAGCCTCTTCTTTCCTTTTTCACTTGTTTACCTATCTTTCATCTTGTTTTTTCATAGCATATTTAAGTTCCTTTAAGGTAATTACGGCCTATAGAGCCGGAGCTTATCCCGGTTTCTATATAGCATGAAGCAGAACAGGTAATAATAATCATCTCCTGGACCGGACAATAGTCTGACACAGGTTTTACCTCCCAAACTAGTGCTTGTACCCATTTTGCACCTGGGGCGAGTGGGGAAAATGGGGTTAGGTGTCTTTCCCAAGAGACACCACGTTGTGCATGGCGTTGCCAGGATTCGAAACTCAGGACCTCATGATCCCCAGTTCAGTAGTGACGGCAGTCTAACCACTTGGCCACCGACGCCACAGATCATAGAATGTGGTGGATGGTAAATTTCAATGAAACAAACATTTGAAACGGTGTTGTTTTATGACCCATCTTTTCCCCCCAGTGAATTAGCATAATATGTGTCACTAACTTGGCAACTCTCTTTCACAGCCTGTAAATGTGATTTCTACTGGTCACGGAGTCAGTCCTGCAATCAGTCAACTGGTCAGTGCGAGTGTCGCAGTAACTTTGTAGGTTTGATGTGACAAGTGCGGGGATAACTTCTACAACTATCCTCAGTGCGAAGGTGAGTAATACAATAGTAATAAATAAAGTTGATAGTGCTAAAACACTTTTCTCTGTCACTACTTTTTTTGATGGTTAGAAGAGATGCATGACATAATTATGGAACAGGATATAATATTTTCCTTTTCTTTTAATTTCTTTACTTATGATTTATTGAAGCCCACGTTCTTCATCTCGTTGGTTTTTAAAATGTAAAAATGTTTTTTAAAATGTTAATGTAGTATATTTCGTTTTAAAATGTTATTTTAATAAACAAATTTGTTCTCTTTTATTAGTGGAAAAAGCATCTTTTTAAAGTGTTGGCTGTATTTATTTATTTATTTTTTGTAAAACTTTTTGTTTGATATTTAGATAATTGTTTTCGATTTGTTTTATATTTATGGCATGATAAACTTTCTTATGAGGTAGAATGTCCACGTTGCCTGTGTTTCAGTTTGCAACTGCAATCCCAATGGTGCCAAGCAGACTCCGGGCTATCCTCTTGGAGGATGTGGCATTGTCATCAGTGGTTTGCTTTGTGAATGCAAAGACAAGGTAATGGGTCGTATTTGTGACACCTGCAAAGCTGGCTACTGGAATCTGACAGGAACAATGCCCAAGGCTGTCAAGGTGATTATTATTAATAATAATAATAATAATTATAATAATAAGTATTTATATAGCGCTAACTACCACCAAAAGGTGCTCAACAGCGCTTTACAAAATAAATAAATTACAAATCATTAACCATTGTGACAACATTTAGATTATACAATTAAATAAAAATCCTTACAAACATACATCACATCCCAAAACATTTCATTTGTACATAACATCATAAATACATTATATATAAAAGTTTAAAAATACAAGAAGGATTAGTAATACAGAAGGTAGACATGTAATAAAAATTATATTTATTGTCGATGAAACTATCTAAAGACCGCGTGACAACATTTGTATTAATGAAATATGTCTTGAGGTTACAAATGTGTGATATGCCTGCCACACTTTAACCATGTTAAAAAACGATTTAGTATCCACAAATTAGAAAATTCTTATTGTCACAGTAAGTACATGCAATGTATAATAAGTGTAAACTACAAATAAAATGAAACATTTAATTGTACATTACGAGTAATTCATTAACTTTAGCATAATAATACATCACAATTATCATGGATCAATATAAACATGACAGTGACAACAATGATGATAGTCCTAGATGTGATCATGACGGTTTTGATGAGGATGAATTTACAACGATGATGTTTGATGATGATGATGATGATGATGATGGTAATCACATTGTAGGTAGTATGTTTTAAAGGTGTAGAAACAAAACAGTGACCCAAAGGGGCATGTCCAAAGGGACGATTTTCATGAAAAATGACATTGAATAATATTGAAGCTCTGAAGGAACAAAGACGAGTATAATAAAAAGAAATTGGACGAAAAATCTTTGGGCACCAGTAGAATCCAACCCCACGACCTCCGTGTCGGCACCCATCGCCTCACCATGAAAATAGAGTGCACTACCAACTAACCAAGCTAACTATGCTCTTTATAAGAAGCTTATATATTAATTCATGTCGTTCAAAATATGTTTTACAGGGCAATTTTATTCATTTGATATATACAGGAAAAGTAAAGAAAAGGTCTGTCAAGGCTATTATGGCCTATTGAGCCAGAGCTTTTCCCAATTTCTAAGGAGCGAGGCAAGACAGGTGATAGTACATCAGGTCCTTGATAGGATGCTAGTTTGTTGCTGATTTTTACTTCCCAGCTGAATCTGGTACCCATTTTCACCTGCATTGAGTGGGAAACTGTGTCAAGAGTCTTTCCCAGAAAACCCAAACTCAGACCTTTTCGTATGTTGTTCTGATTTGACATCAGGACCTCTACCCCACATTAAAAATTCATTTCCACGAATCACTTACATTAAAAGTCGTAGTTTTTGTAATGGCATAGAAATTGAGCCCATACATAGTAATAATTGTTTTATCATAATTACAATTTGAAATAAAGCAAAATATAATGACATGGTCTCTTACTTGCAGATTGTCAGTGCTATGCCCCAGGTACCTTGACTGGGTTGAACCAATGTGACGTCATCACTGGCCAATGTATGTGTAAGCCTGAAGTTGGAGGAAGGGACTGTGATCGCTGCTTGGAAGGTTTCTATGATCTCCAAGAGGACAATCTGTTTGGTTGTATAGGTCAGTGGAATATCACGATTGGATCCTTTTTGTTCTTTGTTTTCCTGTAGTTCTTTTCATTGGCTCATATGATTCATGTCAGTGTTAGAGATATGATATTGAGTGTTGAAATTACAATAAGGATAATAACAATGATACTCTAGATTCTGCCATACAATTCGTGCTGTTTCTGTACACTACAGTCGCTATGCACAGAGAGAAGTAACATGGTAAAATTTTAAAAGAGTGTCTTTTAGTAAGGAAGTAAAAGAAAGTATTCTTGATTTAAATGTGTTGCACGACATGTTCTGATATGAATCTTAAGACGCATAAGATTGGTTTAAGTTGATCATGTCAGTTAAACGTAATCATGGGGATGCCTGTATGTTAAAAAGATAAAAGATAAAGATGGATTAATAGCCTGTATCACTACACAAGTGCAGTCCAAGTCTCACCGACTGGAAATCCTTTAACCCTCAGCAGACCATTTCATTCAAAGTCCTTCTCCACTCCCCCGGGTAGCATACAGCACACAAGTCTGCTGTGAGGCCCTTCGTACTATAAATCTGACAATATCTTTCTCTACCTATGGATGGGTACTCATTCACACCTGATTCAAGTGAGGAAAGTAGAATGAAGTAAATTTCCTAAAGAGTACAGCATTGCCAGAGAGAGAAACAGAGCTGTGCCAGTCGTGTTATGAGATTTTTAATTTGATTTGATTTTACCCACATCTAAATTTAAGGTGGTCTCAGGGCTTTTGGTTTTTCCTTATTATTTTGCCCTTATTGTTCAGCAAACAACCAAGGGATTTTTAACTTGCACAGAGTGTTGTGATCTGCACATGGGACTTCATTTTTATTGTCCGTCTCCAATGGGACAAGGTGTCGATTCACCTACCTGGACCAGGGGTTGGGATTTATTCGGGAAAATAAAACTCAAGAGTTGGGCATGACCCCACAACTTTTGGGTTTAGAGGCCGACTCCATACCTGTGGACCAGTGAATCTCCCTGTGTTATGAGGAAGTAAAGTCATTTTAAAACATATTATTATTATTGTTATTCCTTTTTCTTTCTGACTAGACTGCAACTGTGATCCTGGTGGTTCTCTGCGAATGGCTTGTGACAAAACAACAGGAAAGTGTATTTGTAAACAAAGAGTTACTGGAAAGCGTTAGAGCAGTAAGTGAAATAACGTGCTTATTTTTTTATTTATTTTTTTTACCTTGAACTAAGACTTCACTCTTTTTGAATCTGTTCAGAATTTATCATTTATCGCTTTTGATTTCACTCCACTGTGCCCTCTTGAATTAGGCTCCATCTTATACTTTGTGTAACAATTACACCATAAGGGAAGTAAGGCCGGTCATGTTTGAACCAGACTTCCATAAATTCCACAAACCATTAGAACAAGTATTATAATTTATAGATTATAGTACGGGCAGACATGAGCGTAGTCAAAAACATTAGGAAAATTATTTGATTTACATAATTATTTTCACTGAGTAGACCTGAAAATGTCAACTTGAAAACATTCAGCTATTTATTTCAACCATGTGGAACATCAAATTTGAATTAGTCTTCCGTTTGTCTTGTAAAGGTCTCTTACCAGCACTTTATTTCCTTTCACTAATCACGTTCTTTTGCAGGCCTTTGTCTGGACATTTCTACCCCACACTTCACCAATACAAGTTTGAAATTGAAGATGGCCAGACTCCAGAAAGAGCCCGTGTCCGTTATGACTACGATGAACGTATCTTCCCGGTTTCTCTTGGAGAGGCTATGCCATTCTGACCTCAGTCCAGGTACCACCATGATTATGTTTAGTTTATTTGTTGAGCAGGTATAAAAGTCTTGAGTCTTGAGACATTTTACCCTTTGTACCATAACAAACTTCCTGCCGGCTTCTTCAAAAAAGGGTGCTATTTTCATGTTATTCTTTAGGCAAAAATCTATTAGTTTCTCTCCATTTGGAGAAGTTGTTGTTCTCCTTCTTTACCTATTACTCCTCCTGATTTTTCTACATTGTTGCCTACTCTAGCGTTTAAATCTCCTAAAACCATTAATTTCTGTTTGGGTTTGAGATTCTCTGCAGCTTTTTGTAAATCATTTTCGAAGATATCTTTTTCTTCTTGAACAGTGTGGGCCTGTATGGGGCATCTTCATTTGGTCCATAAGCTATTAATAATTTAATTTTTCTTCCTTTTGGTTTAATATTTACTTTTCTCTAATAGCCGTGGGCTTACACATTTCCAACTTTCTAGTAGCATTTCTTGCCTTTTATGCATTAGGAGGCCTACTCCTGCTCTAGCTTTATCTTTGACATCTACTCCTGAAATACCATTGAAGATTAAAGTATGATTTGGTCCTACATTTTCTATTCCTTGTCCTTTTATCTTTGTTTCTGTAATATCCAAAATGTCTTCTTTGAATTTTTCCATTTCTTCAGCTAATTGCCCTAACATTCCATGTTCAAAATCAGAGTCGTCTTTGAAAGTTCAAGCCGGGTATATCATTGTATATATTATTTTGAATCAGGTTGTTTTGGATAAGCAGGGATTAGCCCACTGTACCCTAGGTAGATGGTGGGGCTGCCACCTTGAGGCCCTCTCTACCGGGCCTTGTTATTTTCTGTCAGTGTTAACTCCTTTAGCCTTTAGTCATTCAAGCACTGTCAAATAACAATATCAATTAGTACTGGTTAAATAGCTTACCAGCCTGCAAGGCAGCAGGTTGTTTTCTTTCAGGGTTAACTCCCATAGCCTTTGGTTAGTCTTCAGCCAAGACCTGCCTGCAAGGCAGCAGGAGACTCCTTTAGTGGAGGGCGGGATCATCTACTCCCATACAGGTGCTTACCTGTCCACTGCCCGGAAAGAGAATAGTACTGTTAAATAACACTGTTAGATAGCACTGTCAAAGAGAATAATACTTTAAATAGCTCTGTTAATAGAGTAGTACTGTTGAAATGCACTTGGCGGGGAAAAACCTTAACTGTGCGTTCTTTTTCCCGTTCTTTCTCCCTCAGCCCGAGGTTCTGCTGGATGTGGACATTCGTATTCCTAGCCTGTACCAGCTTATTTACCGATTCGTCAATCGTCAAAACAACCCAGTGAAAGGAACTGTCACTCTCCTCCAGAATCTCCCACAGATGACATTCAGGTTTGTTTTTGAAACGTATGGATGCTGATTTTGCATTTATGGTATAGCAGGACACCATGGACAATATACGTGGCTAGGTCGATCTATCTATATATGTCAGTGTTTGAAAATGTGAGTGATTCATTAGCCTTGCCAGTAAGTTCTACGTTTCTCCTTCCTTTCTTTCTTTTTCTTTTTTTAAAGTTTTGAATGCTTCTATCATCGTGTTTCTTTTTAAAAAATTCACACTGGCATCATGGCATGTAATGTTCTGTCAAGGCTGTTACGGCCCACAGAGCCAGATTGTATACTGATTTCTATAGTTTGAAGTGGAACAGGTGATAATTGCCACTTCCTAGACCCTGGACAGGATGCTGATCTGACGCAGGCCCTTATGATACATTTTTTACACATGACTATATTTTTTTTATAGTATTTACATGTATATTAAGGTAGGTTTTGTTTTTTTAAGTATTTAATATCCCACCTAGACAGTTGTCAGCAATGGTAGTAAGTTTTGAACTCTGAGATCACCACCATGGTGGTGGATATGGTTTACTTCAAATAAGCAATCCAAAGAGAACAAAAACGCTTGACTGTTTCATTTACGTATCTTAATGTCAACGTGATATGTTGTTAAAAAAGACAAGGAGGAATATATATTTCATATTCTATCTGACAAAGACAATGGATGTCTATTTGACATTCTTTTCTCACTCTACAAATTTGAGATTCTGTCATAATAATATACATGATGTTAGGCATTACACATAAACAATAGCTTATAGATTATTTGTTGGCTTTTCGAGATTAAAATTTTTGACCACACGATCTTTTACTAGAGGGGTTTACTTACAATAATATTATCCCGTCCATCCTCTTACCTGTTATTGAATATAGCATGGCCAACCACCACAAAGATGAAGTAATTGTGCTTTTCACAGTTATAAAATTATGGGCGTTTGACGGACGCTGCTGGTAGGTCCTATTTCTTCTCATCTTCTTCTTTGACCTATTTTTCCTTTTGCTGTTTCCTCTTAATTCACCCTGAGATAACTGCAATGATGGATGGGGTAAATTTCAATGAAAGAAACAATTTCACAGTTATATGAAGACTCTGAACGTAGCAGAAGATGTTTAAGTCTAAAATGATGTTTCCCTTATCAGTCAGGAGAAATCACCTTTGTGCCCACCAAGGACCCCAAGTTTGCATCTGTCACTAGTGGAACAATTCAAGCTTTTGTGCTCAACCCTGGCAGATGGACCATTTCTACCAACGTGCCAGACAACATTTTCCTTGTGAGTCAGATAAGGCTTTGCTCTATTTCACACATACTGTATGGTGTGTAAAACATGAAGAGGCAAATGAAAGAGATTAAATGCTAAAGCTTGTAGAGCTTTTTCTTTTGTTTTTTTTGTTATTGCTGTTGGGAGTAGGGTATTTGTTTGTTTAATTAATTAATTAATTGATTTATTTATTTATTTATTTATTTATTTACTTGTTTATCTACTCATTTGTTGTACTTAGTTGCTTATTCATCATATATATTCGTCACTTTATATTAATTTATTTTTGTAAGTTTTACTGAAATCTGACACTTTAGACAAGGTAAACATTTTTAAAAGGAATGCAATAACCAAACCCCTGAATTTATTCTCCCTAGTACCTTGTTTTCTGTGTTTTAAGTGAAGTGTTCATGTGACTAAGATGAAGTACATTTAATGAAATTGAGGAGTTCACCCATGTCAGTTTTACTGTTCCAAAGAATTCTTCAAATGTACAAACTAGATTTCTTGAAATAATTGGGGTTTTTTTTCAGAATATTGAAGAGTACTGTAAATGATATCCATCTGGTCTTAATATCATCAAAGAGGCAATGCTCGCAGCTCAAGAGTTTCATAGACATAAAAATATTTATGTTTATGAATTATGTATATTTCTCTATTACGATTGGGAAAAGAGACATTGATGTGTCGTTCTAAAACATGTTTTTTTTTCTCGTTTTCTTTTAGGATTACTTTGTTTTCATTCCCCAAACTTACTATGAAGCATCTCAGGTTCAAGAGAAAGTAACGAGACCGTGTGATTCCGCAGATGATCCTGGCCCGTGAGTTTAGATACTACAATTTATAATTTTCAATTTCGTTGACAGTGGAATGCGGAGCAAACTTGTTTTATTGATCCTTTCGTTTTGTACACAGAAAACATTTGGAAAGTAAGCTTTGATTATTTTCAAGAAGAGAAAATACATATCATTTCAGTTAAAAATATAGCTTTACACTTCACCCTGCCTGTCAGAGGTTTCAGGTACAGCCTCGTCTTAATAGTCCGAACAGCTCCATTTCAAGCAATTTAACTGGATTATACAATCAATGATCAGAGTGGCACATTCTGAATCAACCCAAAGCATCAGAGCTTACAGTAATGAAGGCTAGTGCATTTTATGGGGCATAGAGCACTACGATACTGTTCATCACTGGCCAGATCTATTCTCTCTCTCTCTCTCTCTCTCTCTCTCTCTCTCTCTCTCTCTCTCTCTCTCTCTCTCTCTCTCTCTCTCTCTCTCTCTCTCTCTCTCTCTCTCTCTCTCTCTCCTCCTCCCTCCCTCCCTCCCTCCCTCCCTCCCTCCCTCCCTCCCTCCCTCTCCCTCTCCTCCACTCTCTCTCTCTCTCTCTCTCTCTCTCTCTCTCTCTCTCTCTCTCTCTCTCTCTCTCTCTCTCTCTCTCTCTCTCTCTCTCTCTCTCACACACACACACACTCACACACACACACACACACACACACACAGGTTTCTTGCTTAGGCACATTTTTTACCACGTCAGGATGAAGAGCAGGATGGCTGAAGTGGTAGTAGGAAAGCCAAGTCAAGTGACATTGATGCGCCATCAGCAGACTGGTTAGACTATATCGAACAGTTGAGTGTTCAAGTTATCAAGCATCAACTCTCTATATTGTGATAACTTGTTCCAAAATTGGGTGTTTAGACCCGGAATCCCAAATTTCTGTATTATCAGGCACAATTAAAGAAGATAAAATCCGTTCCTAGCTCATCTGTTCGTATTATCGAGACCAGATTATCAAAGTCTGATCTATCGAGATTTGACTGTCGTATGTTTAGAATAAATATACCAGATATAATATGCTACAGCTACCGGCAGGCCTTACTTCTTTTATTTCACTCTTCCACATTGAAGAAAGAGATTAAAGACAAGAACTGATAAAAAACAAATTGGTTTCTGGGAGGTGGAAAGGAAGATTTGCCCGCCTTGTCTATGTATCAGGCTATCTGTTGTAAACATATGAGTCGCATCAAAGCTCTGCATATGATTGCCTCTGTTTGTCCTCCTCACACAGTTGCATTCAGTTTGGATACCCAGACCTATCATCTTACCCGACAGTGCAGGGCCGAGAAGGCTATGTGATAGTAGGCAACGAGCGACGCAGTGTGGTGACTCTCCCAGAGGAAGAATCCATTGAGCTTGGCTCAACTGGTCTCGTTGTGGTCAATGCCAACCAGGTAGGGCTGATTGCAACTTGCCTGACAGAGCATGCATGATGACGACGATGATGATAACGTAATTATCAATCTATATATAACTTTTCATTGTTATTGTTACTCATTCTTTCATTTACGGCCATTAACTATGCAATGAAAAGCCCACCAAAACCTAGTGTTGAATACTGTACTTGATATCACCCTGCACCCGGTAACCTATTGTGTAGTTCATTGTTTGAAAAAGAAAAAAAGAATGTGGTAAAAGAGTAATCGTAATCATCATTGTCTACGGGCATGCTTGCAATGTAATTAATTTGTTATAGCGCCTAGTGTCCATATATAAAATATGCTCAACGGCGTTTTACAGATCAATTCAACAGTATGCACTATAAAATTAGACAGTCACAATCAAACTATAAAATTATAGTCATAATCAAACTATAAAATTATACAGTCATAATCAAACTATAAAATTATACAGTCATAATCAAACTATAAAGTTATACAGTCATAATCAAACTATAAAACTATACAGTCATAATCAAACTTTAAAATTATAGTCATAATCAAAGGAAACATTACATTTGCTTTCATGACATATGCTTTAAGATGCTAAATGTTTAAAAAAGGAAAGATATATTACTGAAAAATCTTTTAAATTTTAATTCTACACAATTGGATACCACAACGAATACTCTTATTTAATTTTTATACACAGAAGTTTGAACATTTTTTGTCAGAAAATCGAATGTGCAAAGGAAATTTAGATAGAGCTGCCAAGTATCTCTCTTTGGGGAGGACAGTCCCTCCCAAACGTCTCTTGTCCCTCCATCCCTCCCAAATGTCCTTTGTCCCTCTGTCCAGCTGATCCTTAGCTTGTCCTGTTTTGCTTTTTTATTTTTTGTCAAGGAACACTTCAGGACGACTTTGTTGTTTTCATTTTGCCGAGTAATGGGTTTAAAACTATGAAACACAATGAAACTGAAATGTTGAGATCAGAGAAGTGATGTCATAATTCTCTATGGGAATTGCAAAGACGGCCAATGTACCTGTTCTCTTCATTATCTCAAGGATGCATGCTTCTCACATGAATCTCCAATCTGATTTCTGCTACTAAAACTATAATATGGAATTATATCGCTGAATAAGAAATACTAAAAATTGTGTGACAAATATGAATATGATTAAAGTTAAGTTATCTGTCTTGTTTGATTTTTAGCTAAAAGAGCAAAGAAAGAAACATACAAAAATTCATATATTCGCAATGCAATCAATCAGCCTGTTTCAAACTGAGCACAGACGATGACAATGTTCCTCATATATCCACCTACATTCACATACATGTACTTTTCTATGTTGTTTAAGATAGAATGTCTGAATATGAATTTTGTTTGTAACGTGACAGTTAAAATGTCTAAGATGGAGTGAATTTTTCAATTTTTCCACTCCCTTCACTTACTCCCCTTAGTGTACCTAGTCTATTTGTAGTTTTTAATATTTAGATAGAAATTTTTTTAGCTTTTGTAAAACTGTATCATGTGACTAAGTCAATTTTCTCATCTGAGATCAATAAAATTATCTTATCTTGTCTTCAGAGTTCCATCATCATTGACCTGAGAGTCCCAGAGCCGGGTCATTATGTGATAGTGTTGAGTTACATAAACCCCGGAAGAATTCACAAGGCCTGGACATAGATGTGGTCACTCCATCTGGAAAAGATGAAGCCACTGTCAAGCTGTCAAGCTGCATGATGGGGTGAGAGTTTTATTTTTCTACTCTTTTTTTTGGACGTTTCTTCCCCATAGCTATCCATCAATATGTGATGAATATGAAAACTTTTTTTTAGCTTTCGACTCAACGTGTATAAGATATTAAGTGTGAATGTAGTCCCATCCCACCAATTCAAATTTCACCTTTCAAGATATGTACCAATAAATTTTGCTACTTCTAGTCTTTTTTTTTCTCCTTTGAGAAATCGCCCTTATTGTGTTGTTGCTTTTACTTTCTACAGCACTCTCTGCCGTCAAGTCCTGAAGGGACCACAGGGAAAAGAGGCTGTGTTTAACATCAGCTCAGGATATGCAACTCTCTATATATCAGGCCAAGAGGATGTGGACATAGCAATTGTAATTGATTTTTTTTCTTTTTTGTCAGATTGATGTATGTTTATGTTCATGCTCTTGTTTGTAGATATCTATCATCTTGTTGTCTCCTCTTAATTCACCCTTAGATCACCGCATATGGTGGATGAGGTAAACAAAATCATGAAACAAACAAGCATTTGTGTGTATATGTGTGTGTTTTATTACACCAACTTAGAAAGTTTCTTTTCTCATTTCTTGTCTTTCTTGGGGTTAATCAGTGATGTGCCTTGTTTGTCTCATGTCACCAATAGAATCCATCACATCTTTAATTAGGTACAGTGGGTGGTCGGTGGGCACTTTTGGTAGGGCCTACTTCTTTCTTCTCCTCCTTCTCATCTTTCATCTTGTTGTTTCCTCTTAATTTACTCTGAGATCACTGCATATGGTGGACAGGGTAAATTTCAGTGAAAGAAAGAAAGAATGATTAGATATGAATGGGCAGTGGCCTGATGCTGCTGATAGGGCCTTCTTCTTTCCTTTCAATCCTTTACCCGTCTTCCATCTTGCTGTGTCTTCCTAATTCATCCTGAGATCACCAGCACATGGTGGACAGGGTAAATTCCAGGGAAACCGAAAACTATAACAACTAGGCAAGTTCCCGTCATCATCAGTCATGTCATCATCAGTCATAGGGCATGGTCTGTCAACCAAAATGCCGTGGGTTTAACCTCCAATAGGTTGGAACATTTTATTGAGTTTTTTTCAAGTAAAATCTACCCCTCTGGTCCAGGTAGGGGATCGACACCCAGTTCCATTTGAGACTGTCGATAAAAAAGGAGTTTTCATGTGCCAATCACAACACTGTGCGCGTTAAAGATTCCTTGGCTGTTTAAAAGGCAGACCTGATCAAATTATAAATCTTACCAAAGACCGCCAAGATCACCTTTGTTGTGGATGGGGCAAAATCAAATAAAAAAAAATTGTTTCTCTCTCCTAGGATGCTGTCTATGCCATTCCAATTGGCTTATGGAATTCTGACTACATCTTGCCAAGAATCATCTGCATTAAAATCAATGGCATGTAAGTGATATCTTGTGTGCAACTTTTTTCTTTCTTTGGTCGTTAGTTTGTAGTAATTAGTTTGTTTATAAATCTTAAGTTTAAAATAGGTTAGAAAACTGCATCAGAATTTCATTTTGAGTTATGCGCAAAATTTTCAATGATGAGCAATTATTTGAGGGCTGGAGAGACATTAATCATAAGTCTGATGGTTTTTCTTTATTTAATGTCTTTGATAGAAAACTCTGTACCGATAGGAACTCATCATTACAGAACAGGGACAGACACACTGATAAAGATATGGGATAAAAGAGTTTTACAAAAACTAAATGCTTTTAGGGGTTTTGAAGAAAAGCACATTTTTTTTTTAATGTGTTGTTTTTCTGTTCCTTCCCCAGTTGTGTTCCTTCCACTTACGGCCAACCCGTAGGTGCAGTTCGTATTGACTTTGAACAGCCGCCCAATGAGTTGTTGATCGCCACTGTCTTCCTCCTGGCATCCTTGACCCAAATGTTGGTTTAATCAATCTCAATGACACCCTCAAAACTGGTGTAAGTTCTCCTTTGCCCTTTCATTTTCTGTTCATGTCATAAACAGGATGGTGACATAAATAAATAGAATGAGAGAGCAAGAGAGAGACAGACAGACACACACAGATACAGAGAGAGAGAGAGAGAGAGAGAGAGAAAGAGAGAGTACTAAAGTACATGAAAGTACATGTCTAAAGGATGAATCATGACTGATTTTCAACATTTGATGGCAAAAATATTCCTTATCCAATCTAAAGAAAATTTATGAAGCCTATTCAAAACATTGAATAATAGTATTTTACCTGCTCAGTATGAAAAGTATGGATAATGATAAATGCAATTAAGAATTTTCTCTTCCCTCTTTGATCATTGTGACTTAAATAACCAACACCTTGAGGATCCCTGCCCAAAGCTCATTTCATCAGTTTTTGTACATGTCTACTGATATCTTTGAATGGGGAGAGTAATTTCGTGTATTAGGGTTTGAAAAACGTGGTCATCATTGCCCTGTCTATATGTTGATATTTGTTACCTGTGTACCATAAGGTTGTCAAAACTTTAAATCCTTATTTTCCCTTCCCACTTCCTCCCTTGAACTATCTCAGGAAGAGATACTGTGTCCCTTTTATTCATCTGGTGAACGTACTAAGTGTATCAAACAGCAGTGGACCTATTCTGTAAGTTCATCAAGAACGAGCTGGAGACAATTTATGTAGAAGAGAAGGAAAACGTCACAAAGCATCCCTTTGCCTATTGTCCCCAAGCACATCTGCATGCATTAGATGTTCTCAGCCACGGTGTCTGTGTCTTCCTATGAATATTGGCTTTCAGTAAATTAACGATGCACCGTTTTGATGAGTAGCCATTTCACGTCGCTGCAAACACGATCGTTCGTTCGTGTGTAAAGTTTTCAGTATCACCTTTCACAGCTAGACCTGAGTCTTGCAGTATGGGCTGTTTTTGACTATATTTTGCATGTTGCTCTATGGGTGGCAAGTTACACTGGCTGTGGTACCTGTTTAGAAAATCAACATCTTGTGTCCTTGAAAGAATGATTTTTATGTATTTTTTTCTTTCTCATGTAATTGGATATAAGGGCTTCCACTAACTTGTGTGGTTATTCTGTCTCAAAAGCTGTCTTTCTTTACAAATTTTGCTTTTTGTTTGCTGTCATATCAACAGTGATTTTTTTTGTCTCTGTGTGCTCCTTTTCATTATTCACAAATTTTCCATAAGAATTTATCATTTTATGTGTTATTATTCTTGTCACGCCTAATTGAATTTTTTAAGAAACTGCTTTTCAGCTTTCCTAAACTTCAATGCTTTTAGTACTAAGTTTATCAATGTTTGAAATAATTAGGTCAAATAATTCAAATGCATTGCGAGTTGTCAGCATTCAAGGTAAAGAAACATTTTCGAGAGACGATTCTTGGAGCTATTTTTTTGTATTAACGAAGAAGGCAAACATAGAAAAAAATGTTCCCTTTTTAAGATTTATGCTACATTATTTGTTAACATCATTAAACTATTCCAAAGAGGGACAACTTCATTGAGATTTGTTTTTGTAATAAGGGAGACTTAATATAAACTGTCTGACTGAATTGTTTTGTTCAGGTGCCTGTAGAACTTTATGCGACTGTCAGCAAGCTTGGGAACTACATCTTCTTGGTTCAGTACTACATGCCAAACGAAGTTGGCCTTAAAATTCCTGTCACAGTTTATGTAAATGGGAAGGTGTCAACAGGTAATAAAATGTTTCACTTGCTAGTTAAAAAGAAGACTTTATAGACTTGCCAAGTCACAACAGTGGCATTTTGTTAAAAATGAAATCGATTTTGAAGCTAAGAATATTTAAATGATGTATATGTATATTTTTCAACCTTTTCCGTATTTCCACAGTTTAAAGTCGTATTTTAATACAATACTCGATAAGTTTGAATACTTTTCCCTATGAGTTTGAGGTAGTCAACTTGGCTCCGGCTATGTCCATCTATCACAGGACGAAACCTTAGCCTTACCATTAGCCACATGTTCACCCAATCTCTATGCTAAGCCATACTTACCCAAGTGGTGATAATTCAAGTGCATGATAGTTGGTTACGGTGGTACAATACGAACAAAGAATTTGGTGGGGGGGGGCACCACCTGGATTGGCGAGTTTGGGACCAAAACGTCGAATTTCAGTTCTGTTCTTTGCATACTCAGGTAGAATGATCACTTATCTACAAGCTCATGGCAAAAAAATGTCCAAATGACGTATATATATTTTTTTGGACAAAATACTACAAGGGTAGGTAAAAACAGTCAAAATTGACATAAATTACCCTAAAACTGACTGAGAAGATTGGCACTGAAAATCCTCTGGCGACGGCTAGATGTGGCAGCACAGTTCTTTTGCTTAGCTTTCGCAAACACAGCACGTCGATCGGCCAAGCTCTTTGTGACATAAGAGATCGAAAGAGTAAGGGGGCTGCTACAAGAAGGGTAACCTGTCTGAAGCGTTTGCTTTATGTTATTTTCTTTTCATTTCTTTACTTGCATTTTTCTCGAAATGTAGTTTTTTCACACTAAAATTCTATCTCCTCCGTCATTTACAGACCGATTTGTAATATATTTCGCACACAGGTTCCTCTCATCAATGTTAATAGAATGAAGTGGTTTTTTTGTTTTTTTAATCTTGTTAACTTTTTGAGAGAAAATTTTGTTGTAAGAAATATGCCATTTTTGCATATAAATGATATAGATCTATTCTATTTTAAAAACAAAACAAAAAAAGCTATTCAAAATATCTAAAAAACCTAACGTTTTCTTTAGATATTGGGAAAAAACGATTTGCACAGGTCTTGAGTGATTTTATTCATAACTAAGAGAGAAGATAGATTTTGAAAACTGGGTCAAAATCCAAGAGGGTGTCCGTTTCCTTGGCAACCAAGGACATTACAAACTTTTCAGTGATACTTAATAATAATTCAGCATTCCAAAGAAAAAAATCGTTTCATGCAGAAATTTTATGAGATAGTAAAGTATATATATATATATATATATATATATATATATATATATATATATATATATATAAATATATATATATATAAATATATATATATACAAATTTGAAAAAAAAACTGTCTCATACTCCAATCTCTATGAACTTGTTGTGTCTCAGGTGTGTTCCAGCCACAGTATTGCCCAAACACAGTTGGGTGCAGAAGCACAATCAAATTTGACGAGCCCGAAGGGAGAACTATCAGATTGACAGATCGTGATATCAAAGTCGTTTTCAACCACACCAACGGTGGCCAAATTTGGCTGGTAAGTTTCATACTCTTGAAAATCATCTACGTTTGTATTGAATGGTCATAAAAGATTATTTCTATTTAATCACTTATTTGGTCGTACAGTAGGTTGGTGTTCTTTAAATTATTTTGCAGTTTGGATTTTTTAAGCCCAATTTCATGTGACCGTCTTAGTGAATTGGTTTAGAGCTTTGTTAAAATGTCATGGATTGTATAGGAGTATTATTTTCTTTTTCTGTTTCTTTGTTTTTAATGGCTGGTCACTCGATTCTGAAAAGATTTTATGCAGGTCGGAAAAAGACTATTTCAAAACTTTTACTTTGGTCATAAGTTTTGAATTCTGTGACCATAAATGTCTGTGTGTCTTTCTAGGACTACCTTTTGATCATCCCTGTGGATAAATACAGCAGCGAATATGTGGACCTTTTGCCAATTGACAAGTCTGGAGATTTCCTTAATATGTGTGTGGATGATGGCTTCCAGCTTAAGTAAGTTACCACATGTCACCAGTGAAGAGTAATGACATTAGATAATATTAAAGCCCTATACAAAAAAAGACAAGACAAATACAAAGGAAGGGGCAGAAACAAATCTTCAGGCACCAATGGATTTGAACCTCCCCCCTCCCTCTCTCTCTCTCTCTCTCTCTCTCTCTCTCTCTCTCTCTCTCTCTCTCTCTCTCTCTCTCTCTCTCTCTCTCTCTCTCTCTCTCTCTCTCTCTCTCTCTCTCTCTCTCTCTTTCTCTCTCTCTCTCTCTCTCTCTCTCTCTCTCTCTCTCTCTCTCTCTCTCTCTCTCTCTCTCTCTCTCTCTCTCTCTCTCTCTTGTTCTCTCTCTCTCCTCTCTTTCTCTCTCTCCCTCTCTCTTCTCCTCTCCTCCTCTCCTCTCCTCTCTCTCTCCTCTCTCTCTCTCTCTCTCTCTCTCTCTCTCTCTCCTCTCTCTCTCTCTCTCTCTCTCTCTCTCTCTCTCTCTCTCTCTCTCTCTCTCTCTCTCTCTCTCTCTCTCTCTCTCTCTCTCTCTCTCTCTCCCTCCCTCTCTCTCCCTCTCCCTCTCCCCTCTCCCTCTCCCTCTCTCCTCCTCCCTCTCCCTCTCTCCTCCTCCCTCCCTCCTGCATCGGCACCCATCGCCTTGCCATGAAAAGAGAGAGACCTAACTGTGTATGCTAGCTTGGTTGGTAGTACACATGTTGGACGGACTAAATTGGAATGAAACAAACAAATGATGTTATAAAATGCTAAACCAAGGGATGAAATGTGAACATCTGCTACATTGTCTGGGTTATTTTTTTGAGGTTTTAGTGCTCAGTATCATGTTTTTTAAAAAACTTAACAATTACACTTGTCTGCTTTTTAACTTTTCCTTGATGAGTAGAAATTAGCATTATACTTAATAACAAAAAGTGTAAATAATTTTTTTTTAAATGATTTATTCCATGTATTTATCCTTTTATAATTTTGCGAATCATTTCTTCTTTCTCTTTGCTTTTAGCATTGGGGACAAATTTTGCCGTGGAGGAGCATTTACTCTCACAACCAACTTCAACAACGGAGCTCTGGGTTGTGACTGCTATGTGCAGGGTTCTCTCAACTTCACTTGTGATCCTTTTGGGGGACAGTGTCAGTGTCGGGAAAACATCATTGGAAGAACCTGTACAGCGTGCAAACCTGGTTATTACGGTTTCCCAAATTGCCGAGGTAAGAACAGTGCTAAGTTTGTACTTGTTGCTCAACTCTCAAGATAATTTCATGTTTATTTTTCAGAAATGCAGACATTTAAGACACCTGAAAAAAATAACAAAAGAAAAATTAAAATTACCTAATGAACATTCAAGTTACCATAAACATACCTTCAGAGGAAGGGAGCTCGTTGTACAGTTGACATTCAAGTTACCATAAACATAACTTCAGAGGAAGGAGTTTGATGCACAGTTGACATTCAAGTTACCATAAACATACCTTCAGAGGAAGGGAGCTTGTTGTACAGTGGCATTCAAGTTACCATAAACATACCTTCAGAGGAAGGGAGCTTGTACAGTTGACATTCAAGTTACCATAAACATACCTTCAGAGGAAGGGAGCTTGTACAGTTGACATTCAGAGTTAGCATAAACATACCTTCAGAGGAAGGAAGCTTGGTGTACAGTTGACATTCAAGTTACCATAAACATACCTTCAGAGGAAGGAAGCTTGGTGTACAGTTGACATTCAAGTTACCATAAACATACTTTCAGAGGAAGGAAGCTTGGTGTACAGTTGACATTCAAGTTACCATAAACATACTTTCAGAGGAAGGGAGCTTGGTGTACAATTGACATTCAAGTTACCATAAACATACCTTCAGAGGAAGGGAGCTTGATGTACAGTTGAGAACTGTTTGAAATGTGGATAATGAAAGGTTACATCAGGAACAGCATAAACCATAGCAGATGAGAAAACAATCTGAGCACTATTGATAAAAATTCAACATGTCGGTGTAAAAGTCCCAACAAGATACTACTATATACATATATGTTCCTTCAAGGATAGTATGGCCCATAGAGCCGTTTCTATAGCATGAAGCAGAACAGCTGATAATAATCATTTCATGGACTGGACAGGACACTAGTCTGATCGTAGGTTCTACTTCCAAGCTAGTGCTTGTACCCATTTGCACCTGGGTTGAGTGGGGACAATGCATGTTACATGTTTCTCCAAAGGAACACAACCTGGGACCTAGCTTGCAAGGATTTAAACCCAGGACTCTGCTTCCATCTATTGATTAAAGTGTGAATTGGCATTTTTGTCCCAAACAAAGATAGAAACTTTAAATAAATTGGCATTTTTGTGCTAAACAAGGATAGAAACTTTAAATGAATTGGCATTTTTGTGCTAAACAAGGATAGAAACTTTAAATAAATTGGCATTTTTGTGCAAACAAGGATAGAAACTTTAAATGAATTGGCAAAACAAGGATAGAAACTTTAAATGAATTGGCATTTTTGTGCCAAACAAGGATAGAAACTTTAAATGAATTGGCATTTTTGTGCCAAACAAGGATAGAAACTTTAAATGAATTGGCATTTTTGTGCCAAACAAGGATAGAAACTTTAAATAAATTGAATTTTTTTGTGCCAAACAAGGATAGAAACTTTCAATGCCCTGTCCAGTGAGAAATGATTTTGTAATGTTAGCTTTACATCTTGTGACGACATCATGTGGGTGGTCGGTGGATGCTACTGGTAGGTAGCCATTACTAAATACCAACAAATACAAGGCTTCAAGGTATTTTATTCGAATCTGACTATGATCTCGAGACCAGAGGTGATGAATACTAACTCCTGTCTTGATACCAACGTACCCTGTAACTACTTTGCATTGACGAGACCAGAGTTTGAGTGAGAGGCAGTAAGGCTGGCTGGAGCAGTCCCTTTGTCTCTCTATCAGCACCTTTCGCTTGCCATTACCCCCCCCCTCCCCTTCCACTACCTTTGCAGCACTCCCATTCCTTTCTTTTCACACCAACCCTTTTGAGCCTTTGCCTAGCTAACTTTCAGTCTGTTACTACTCCATCCTCTTTTTCTACCATGGTGACAGTGGCTGCAGTTATTATACTAAATATACTAGCCTCTTACTGGGTCTGTCTTCTGCTAACGGAACACTTCAATCAGCATGAAAGTCACAAGCCCCACACCCACACCGCCACATCCTACTTAGTTCAACGTTCAGGCTTCGAATGCGTGAGAGTTTTCATTACCCAAGCTTCCCCAAGGCTCAGAGTGTTCATCGTCATAGAAGTGAATGCGCGAGGCGGTCTCGTGGCATTGGTCAAAGCGGGTGCTCGAATAACGCAAGATGACGGTAGTTGGTATCAAAGAGTAGTAGAAAAGCGAGTCTAACCCAGGCCTACTGGTAGGTCCTACTTCTTTCCTTTGCCCTCTTTCACAAGGCTGTCATCTTGCTGTTTCCTCTTATTTCACCCCAAGATCATCATTTAGTGTGGATGAAATGAGTTTCAATGAAACAATACAAAAACAAAGCAGTGTCCATACTCTTTGTCATGTAAAACGTCAAGTCAAGTTTTCATCACTAACTAGGTAGAAATCATGGCTAGATCTATATTCTTGTAGAGTTTCTGGGATGTATTCAAACTTGATGTGTTCTGACCTCGTCAACCAGAATGTAACTGTCCATATGGCCTGTGCGAAGAGGTGACAGGAGAGTGCATCTGTCCACCACGTGTTGAAGGCGACCGATGTAATAAATGTGAGCCCGAGGCTTATGGATACGATGCTCTCATTGGATGTCAGGTATGTCTTGTGTCTAGTTTGTATGAGGAATTTTTAAAAAAGAGAAGATCCTTCAAGGCCATTACGGCCCCTAGAGCTGGAGCGTTTTCCAGTTTCTATAGCATGAAGCAGAACAGATTATAATGATCACCTCCTGGACAGGATGCTAGTCTGACACAGGTTTTTACTCCCAAGCTAGTGCTTGTACCCATTTGTACCTGGGTAAAATGGGCAAAATGTGTATATTGTGTCTTTCCCAGAAACACATCATCAGACCTGACCTTGCTAGGATTCAAACCTGAGACCTCATGATCCCAAGTTCAGCAGTCTAATCACTCAGCCTCCAAAGCCACCTGGTATGAGAATGGCTGCAGGTTGTAAGGTTGAAGTGGAGATTTGCAAAGTAGAAATGACCTAAGGTGTCGAGCAAAGGGAAAACGTTTTTGTAGGATAATTTAGCCCAAGGTTATGTGAATTTATGAGACACATTTTCACTTCACGTTCATAGATGTTTTGGAAAAAATCTCTTTTTTAAAAAGAACCAAAAAAAGCTATTGAATTGTGTGCTTTCATCAAAATTGTTCAGATTGGTTTAAGTTAATGATATGACAAAGGGAAAATCCTGTTTCACTTTTTTTCAGTTATTCCATTATTTTTTTCTTAATCCTGTTTTGTAGGTAAGCAGTAGATTAAGATGATCAAGCTGAACAAAAATATTATCATCCTTGTTTTTGTATTTTTATTTCATTTGTAGTCTTGTAACTGTGATCCTTCTGGAGTGATGGGAACTGACTTGAATTGTAATCAGACTACAGGGCAATGCAAGTAAGTTTCTCTCTACACTTTTTCTTGTGCCCAACCAATTTAGGTGAGCTTGACTGACTTAAATATTGTTATCCCTTACTAAATATCAGTTCTACAAATGATCTTCCAATATTTTGTGTGGGTTGTTGGTGGGTACTGCTGATAGGTCCTACTTCTTTCCCTTCACTCTTTTATACCTCAGTTTGCGTGATTTGTGTCGGCTTTTCGATTTGAAAAGGTTGGCAGCTTTGAATTTTAATGATAAATTTGTGATGTTAAGGAGGAAGAGTGGCAACATGAATGGTATTTGAAGAAATTATGTGTGATTGGTTTATCATATTTTCCTTTTTTCTTCTTCTTCTTCATAATAATAACTTGACTACCTCACTTCTTAAGTAGTGTTACTGCCAGGGCGCTATCACACAAAGAATTGCATGTTAACTTCTATCCCACACAGTTGCAAGCCTAACATTGGTGGAAGGCAGTGTGACACTTGCTTGGCAGGCTTCCATTCTTTCCCTTACTGCCAGAATTGTGGCTGTGACACGGATGGCACTGTGGAGGATATTTGTGACCAGGATACTGCCCGGTGTATATGCAAGGTAATTATTGTCTAATTGCCATTGGTTTCAGTTATAAATTATTTGCACTAAGAACATGTGACCACTGAGTTTATACTTTTTTAACAGGCAAGAACGTTGTATAGTCTTCTATTTTTAGTCATTTTTGTATATATTTTTTTAATGCTTTTTAATCATTTCAAATCTCCTGTCACTGACACTTGGCTGATTTAAAGAGAAAAGTTAATCTAAACTGCACAACATTTAGACATCATTAAAAAAAGAGCGCTATTTAACTCAGAGATATGTCTAATTATGCACCATTTTCAACAGGTTATATATTAAAAAGTTGGAATAATATTGTCCAGGTAACCTCAATATGGATTACTGACTCAATCTAATAATCTTACTAGATATCACTCGGGCTACAACATGCTTGTATTATTTATATATCTCTATATATGTATCTGCATTTGTATAGAGATATATAAACTTACATCGATACATTTATAAAATACATAGATACATAGATAGACAGATATGAAAACACAAATAGATAGTTATTGTATCTAATTAAGTGTAATGTTTATGGTTTTTCTATATTTATATTTTATCTATGAATGCATCTATTCAAGATTTTTGTTTTACTTTTGTAGCCGTGTACCATTATTACTGTTTTCCATATTTTGTAATGTCACCATGACTGTACCATTAAATTTCTCTGTTCAGAGACAAAGGGGATTCTGAATCTGAATCTGACATTGAAATCAACCTTTTTGTCCTCTTTTTTAAAAAGTATTAAAAAATGTTTTTACATCAGTATGAAACGAAATGTGAGAAACTTTTATAACTCTCTTACCCCAGGACCACGTGGTCGGACCGGCATGCGACACTTGCGGGGATGGAATGTTCAGCCTCAGTGCTGACAACCCTAATGGATGCACCCAATGCTTCTGCTTTGGACATACAACACGCTGTGATAAGGCTGGCTTCTTTTGGGAACAGGTGAAACCTCCTTTTTTTATCTCTCTAAAGTTACTGTACTCCCTCCATCATTAGTGGCATTCCTTCTAATACATTTCTTTTTCTCCTTCCCTCCCCCCTCCCCATCTTCCCTACTCTTCTCGTCCCCCACCTCTGGGACTCAGCAGTCCAAAGGCAAGGTGTCTGCCTGTCAACCAAAAGGTAGTGACTTCGAGCCCCACCATCAGTTGAAAAATGTCCTCCCCCTCCCCTCCCTCCCCCTTGCAGTGGAAGGAAGAGAGAATAATAAATAACGAAAGGTGCAAAGCAGGCCATTTATGATTCTGGCCCCCAGGCTACACCCATTTGGTCTGACATACATTGACGCTTAATGACAATGTGAGAGAAGGGTGGAATGTGTGTTCATTTCATACATAGACAGATTGTGAAATGATCTACCAGAATCAAAAGTCTCAATGTGCAATCTCACTATCATAGAGTCACATATTTACAGTGCAAAACATTGGACCAAAGTTGAAAATCTTGAAATAAATCAAATAGAAATTGTAACTGAAGACCTTTCATGCATATTTTAATTCTAAACAATTGTTTTCAGCTTTGAAAGGACTTTCTTTCTTTATTATACATGAACAAAAATTCTTCAGCTTTTTCACACGATTAGAGATTTTGTCTCATTGTTGTTATAAAATGTTTAACTGTGAAATCTTCTAATGCTCAGATCTCAGTAATGTCAGGATGGGAGGCAACCAACAGTGGAGACGACAACATTCAAGAAGCTGGTAACACTATTAGATTAAGCTCCCTTGAAGATAATCTGAACGATTTCTTATACTGGATAGCCCCTGAAGAGTATTTGGGAGACAAGGTGAGAGTAATAAAATTTCAGCTTTAACTTTGACGATAGAAGAATAATTGTATATTCCAGTCATGAACAGTTTTACCCTGTGAAGTTATGGGGCCAAAGATGGAAAAGATATTGAAAGAACTTAATTGTATTTTTATATAAACAACAGAAGATGTTTTACAAGTACCTAAAACTTTGCATCATTGATCTATAACATTGCTAAACCCCATACATAATTTCATATTCTTTTGGATGTTTTGGCCTTTTTTCAGATTTACTTAAGTGCTACTAAAATTTTGGATGACACTTAACGAAAAGAATGTGTCCAGCTGAAATATATAAATTGTTGATTTATTGTTAAATGTGCATGCTAACGTGTTGAAGTGATAGGGCAACTTTAGTTGTTGTGATTCATATTATGTTGGTGGTTACACACTTGGTATAGTTATATTAAGATATATATAAAAAAATAGCATTCTTGGAGAGGTGAAATATGCTTAAAATTCAACTAGGCAGTATGAAAATGAAATCAGTGCACTGTTTATCTTTTAATTTTTTTACTTCTCAACAGACTCTGTCGTATGGAGGAAAATTGAAATTCTCAGTATTGTTTACATTACCTAGAAATCAAGACTCTGAAGGCCTTATCAAACCAGATATTATCATTACAGTAAGTATGGTTGTCATAGGCAACGGGTTGTATCATTTTGAAGTAAATAATTTCACTAAACACTCTGAAATGAAAAACACTCATTAGTGGAATGATAAATCATTGTTTTAAAGATGTCTCTCTTTGAAAATCTGAGGAAGTTTGGGGAGATTTGAAGCATGTGGACGTAGAGAATATAAAGAAAAAGAAAAAAGAAGAGAATGTGTGATTTGTTATAATTATTCAAAATTAAAATTAGTTTGATGTAAAATTAATGCCCCAATGTTAAAATGTTATATATGGTGCTGGCTTCTGGCGACTACAGATGTGTCTTCTCACTTTCCTGATTTTTGTTTTACATGTCTGTAGCCAAATTTCCCTTGTGGGATGAATAAAATTATTATTATTATTATTATATTATTATTATTATTATTATTATTATTATTATTATTATTATTATTATTATTATTATTATTGTTGTTGTTGTTTCCTCAGGGTAGCAACATGACTATCATCCATTTCCACGGGACTCAGCCATCTCCCAGCTCCAACTTCATGATGGAACTCCGTTGAATGAAGTATGAATTTGTAATCAATAGACATAGTTTGATAAATTTGGAAAGAACAAGTCCATGTTTGGGGTTGGTGGGATGTTGAAAAGAAATATTGGCATCCATTCTGGGTTGTTTCCTTTATGTTTCATTTTCAATAGCACTTGAAAATTCATTCGCCTCTAGGATCTATTTTTCGTTTCTCGTGAGAAATCCAAGGCTCTGGGTCTAATCTTCCTTATTTTTGTTGTGTGCATATCCGTTACCATGGAAGATGTATGAATCTAGCTTCAAATTATGTGAAATGTATTGTACATTGGTGGCTGAGCGGTTAGGCTGCTGGACTAGTGATCTTGCATGAGATCCCGGGTTGGAATCCTTACAAAGCTTGGTCCAACGTTCTGTTCCCTGGGAAAGACACTTACACGCATTTTTCCTACTCGATTCAAATGCAAGTAAATGGGTACAAGCACTAGCTTGGGAGTAAAAACATGCGCCAGACTAGCATCCTGTCCAGGATGTTATAGAAGCTGAGATAAGCTCTGGTTTTATTTGCTGTAGTGGCCTTGAAGGAACTTTATTACCATGCAAAAGTAAATTGTAATCCTCTACTTAAAATTAGATCTGGTTTCTCCAAGTTCCATGAACTTTCACCATTGTCCATGAGCTGTCTGTTCTTCTTATTCTGAGAATTACTATTACAATGGGCATGCATGAATGTGAATCTAAAATCAGTTAAGTAATTATTTATTTAAAAAATGGTGTGTGTAGTTTTAATTTTTTTAGTTTTTAGTGTGACTGCATAGTTTTAGTTCTCTTTGTGCTTTGCTCCAGTTTTACTCTATGGGTTTTTATCTTCTATTTCTTCTTCTTTCAATTATTCAGCACTATTGTAATGTAATGTATTATCTTATATATGTACGCATTATTAATGTTTTGTTAGCTATTTCTTTTTTTTTTTTGCATTATCAAATTTACCGTTTTGTCTTCTTGAATGATAGACAGGATCTATGTGATAGCGTTTATGCTCAGACTGTTAAAAATTAACAAAATTCAAATGCACATTTACTGCAGCATGCTTACCTGTACAGTTTTTTATTATTATTATAGAAAACAAGAAGTATTTTGCTACTTCCTGTTATGTATCTGTTGTCTAGTTGATTTTCAGTTTAACGTAACTTTTGTTATGTTGATGTGCTTTCTTTGAAATCAAAAGTCAATCTGAACATTAAAATTTATAAAAAAGCAACAAGAACTGTAAAGCAGTAGAATATGCATCATAAATAAGGTCCAAAGTCAGGGTGTCGGCCTCTCAATCAGAAAGTTGTGAGTTCATCACCCAATAGAAAAATGTTCTAGGGTTTTTTTAGGAGCAAAAGACGAGTTTGCTATGAAAGTCAAGAAACAAAATCAATTGGCATTCTTTTCAGTATGAATTTGTACATGAAGAGACAAATGCTCCTGTGAGCCGGGAACAGTTCATGATGGTCCTGCACAGCATTGATGCTTTACTTATTCGTGGTGGTTACTACACCGTTGTCGGGGAAATCAGGTCAGAAGATGTTGTAATATTTTCATTTTAATTTTAGTTGGTGGACTTTAGTGGCTTAATAAATGAAAGCTTTGCTTAGCATTGGTTCAAGAAATCATTGATCTGTTAATGCCACCATTTTGTCTCACTGACATTTGATTGCTAGGAAATGAGACCATGCAGGGATTTATTATTTAGAGTTTTTACAAATAAGTGAACTGAGGAAAAACATTACTAATATCATTATTGAAACAATAGACTGTTGAAAAACTAAAAAGTAGTCCTTTTTTTTTTTTTAACACTATCAGAATGAAATTTAATATAGTCCTTGTTCCTTATGTAAATTTATATTTCGTATGAAACTTAAGAAAGTTAATGTAATGTTCTTAATGTTAACAAGCCGGACAAAATTAATTCCTTTAGTTTAATTGCTCTTTCAATACATAAGCATCTTTCTTTTGTTTTATTTCATTTGCTCTTTCAATACATAAGCATCTTTCTTTTTTTATTTCATTAACAGGCTGTCAGACGTCTCTATGGAAACAGCATCAAAAACTGGCCAGGGAGATAGTGTTGAGACTGTGGAGATGTGCCAGTGTCCTGTCAATTATCAGGGTCATTCCTGTCAGGTGAGTAGACAGAGTGATTAGATTGACCGGCCCTCTATGGTGACACAGCTTAGGTGCAAGACATAATATATCGGGTAATGGGCTATATCTTGAAATCATAAATATTAAAATTCCTTTTGTGTTCCAAACTGATTTTCATGTTTCTGGCTCAGTGTCATATGTAAATCTTATGTGCTGAAAAATAGTTTCCTTCATTTCGTGGCTCAGATTGTTTTTGTAGCATTAAATTTGAAAGATTATCATTAAACATTTGGCGGTTGAATTTCAGTCAACCGAGCGCAGGGTGAAAGTTTGAGTTCCTGTTAAGCCGCCTGCCCCACTGTGTTTACATTTATTGGCCAGAATGATCGGGGGGGGGGGGGTTTGGATTGTCGGACTAAGATGCTTACAGAAGTTTTATTTTATGAAGACAGAGGGTTCAGATTTGGGCTATTAAAATTACTGACAAATCTTTAGCATTTAATCGCCAGTGGGTTGGGAAAACTGAGCTGGTAAACTAAACTGTTCAACTGCTTACCAGAAGGTGTGTTGTTTTTCTTATCTGACTCATTCTCATTTTCTGTGTCGCTTTGAAGAGAATCTCTTTGATATCGATTAAAGGAGACCAGATGATGAATATTGTGGGAATATATTGATAGTATTAATAGACTAGGTGTCATAAACAGTAATGAATACACAGTATAGGCCTAGTATGCTTACTAGATCTAGCAGTAGTACTACACACGTGTGTAAAGGCCTTGAACACGGCTGCATGCCCATCAACCCTAAATTGGGTCAGAGGAGACTAATCCATCCCATGATATCAAGGATGATGTCTATTCTATTTTTGGCTATATTAAGGAGCTCTTGTAGTGTAGAAGTTTATACAAGCGAAGTGGGTGTTGCCGGATATATTGGGCTGGATTAAACATTAAGAAGAGGCACACTCTTCGGGCAGATTAAACAGAGAGGGCTGATAGTAGCTCAGGCAGATGGGGCAGATTAAAGACAAAAGGATTTACTCATTTAGTACTAGTCAGCATTTGAAAAATGATTTTACCACTGAACATTTTTTGGCGTAATAAAATAATACAAATTGATTATGAACCTGATAACATAGAGTATTGGCAAAATATGTATTGTCTAAATAACTCTCTTTAAAATGTTCTTCAAATCAAAACAGAGTTCTGCCGTTTATTTGATTTTTTTTAAAATCATCTCCACAGGAATGTTCACGTGGTTATTACCGAACCCGCACTGCACCTTATTTGGGAATCTGCAGCAAGTGTAATTGTAACGGGCACTCTGATGAGTGTGACCTCAATACAGGCGAATGTTTCGTGAGTATTTCTTACCTGATCTCGCCTTCCTGTCTCCAATTGGACTGAGTGGGCTGTTGGTCCTACTTCTTTCCTTTCACTCTTTCACTCATCTTTCATCTTGCTGTGTCCTCTGAATTCACCCTGAGATCATTGCATGTGAGGGGACATGGTGAATTTCAATGAATCAAATCAAGTCAAAGGGGACTCGGCTATCCAGAGTCAAGGCGTCGACCTCTCAACCAAACGGTAGGGGTTCAAGTCCCGCCAACGGTTGAAAAATTTTCCCCATTTTTTAAAGCACTATCTACCCCCTGGTTCAGGTAGATGGGTCGACACCTTGTCCCATTGGAGACAGACGATAAAAAGGAGATCCCATGTGCAGATTACAAAACTCTGTACACATTAAAAACCACTTGCCTGTTTACATGCAAAATTGAAAATCCTACCAAAAGCTCTGAGATCATCTTAGTTGTGGATCAAATCAAATAAAAAAAAATCAATCAGGACTGAACAACATCTTTCACTTATCTACCTTATTGTGTTGAACTTGGGGTTTGTTTGTCATATATCATGATGATTTTTCAAGATATGAAATTGAACTAATCTTTTTTTGTCTCTTCTTTTGGGTTTTCTCCTTTTATGTTTTTTTGGGGGGTTGTGGTATTTTTATTTTGTTGATTTCTGAGTAACCATCTATTGTAATTATATTGTATCATGTATGAAATTGAAGGAAAAGAAATGAAGTTGATGTGAAAAAAATACTGTATTAAAGGGCAAAAATTACATTGCTTCTTTTGTGCTTGACAAAACTTAGACTGATTTCTCATCGTCAAGGCATGATTTCCAAGAAAAATCTTAACACCATAGCCACTTATCCCAATTAGATAAATTCAAAGACTCTTTTCTATTCATTGAAAATTTCAAAGGCAAATGTTGAAAACCATGGAAATCATGAATATTATTTAGAAATAACGTGGTAACTGAAAAAGTAAGAAATTTGTTCATGACGACGGAAAAAATAAGAAATTTGTTAACAAATTAGGAAACCTGCTCTGGTTCTTTCATAAATCTAGCTTTTAATTAAGTTTTTTCCCATTCCACTCCCCTTTCTTGTTTGTTTCATTTGCTCCAGCTTTGCTCATTTAGCAACAGACAACATTATCTCTTTTCCAGTTTCTGACTCAGAATCAGAATCATTACATTCTCTTCCTCTATTAACACTATTAACCGGAGGATATTCTGAATCATTGCTATTAGTACTATTTTCTAGCCACTCACAAATTGATTCATGGGACTTCAGTAGGCGTTGCTTGATGTGATCTGATCTATGAAAAAAAAATCCTCAACACCCTGGTTCACCAAAAATGTTTACAAAAAAACTGTCTAAAATCTGAATGAGACAAAAAAACAATTAACAATTTCTGGATGGAATAACCTAATTTGTCCATGAGAGTGAAATAGTTGTAAACATAAATCTCTAAAAGAGGGAGGTATTGGAATGTAAAATACCTTCTTCATGCAGTGTGCAGCTTTCTTCGGTTAGCCTAAAATCTTTTTAACGCATTGCGCGTCTCATAACGTTAAAAGAGTATTGAACAATCTTTCTGGTTTCAAGACTTCAGAAAACACCATGCAAGATTTATTGATCTGTGACCTCTATCCATAATTTTGTTGTTTCTAGAACTGTCGTGACAACACAACTGGCCTTCATTGTGAGCAGTGCCTGGCTGGTTTCTATGGTGAACCCGCCACAGGTGGATGTCAAATATGCTCATGCCCTCTGCCAGTTGCTTCGAACAAGTGAGTCAAATGTGCTGATTGTAAAGTAAAGTTCCTTCAAAGCCATTACGGCCCATAGAGTCGGAGCTTATCCCAGTTTCTGTAGCATGAAACAGAACAAGGGATTATAATCACTTTCTGGACAGGTTGCTGTTCTGACGCAGGTTTTTACTCCCAAGCTAGTGCTTGTACCCATTTGCACCTGGATTGAATAGGGAAAATTTGTGTTAATTGTTTTTCCTAGGGAGCTCAATATTGGATCTAGCTTCGCTAGGATTCGATCCCAAGTCCAGTAGCCTAACCACTCAGATACTGACACCACATGTGCTGATTAGTCAAGTATATTATTGTTTAAACTTAAATAATATCATAAATGATCAGATAACATTTAATCAGTATCCCCCGCACAAATGCAGGCTCACTAACTTTACATCCTGCATCGGCCAGCAAAAAGGCCATCTTTCAAATTTCCTTTTCAACTCCCTGTTGTTAAGCACTTTAATTTAACACTCTCACAAGACCCTTTTCTGGCTATAACTAGGTACTATTTACGCCCAAGTCGAGTTAGGAAAGCAGAGTGAAGTATCTTTCCCAAGAGTGCAAGGTCATGAAACAAAACTTTGACCCACCAGGGTTTTAAATGCAGTAGACAAGGTCATTTCCTTTAGACTGCCAGAGGCTTGTTATTGAATATTGTCATCATTTCTACTGGATTCCACCCTTTTTTGAATATTGTCATCATTTCTACTGGGTTCCACTCATTTTCTAAACATGTTAGCAGGCTTTGGGGTGGGGGGGGGGGGGGGGGCATTTGTTTCAAAAGTTCTTCTCAACCCCCTAAAGAGCATAAATTATATTACAGCAGCCTGATAGGCGCTTCCTATTTACACTCTTACAAGACCGAGTGAGGAAAGCAGTGTGAAGTACCTTTCCAAAGAGCATAACATCTTGAGAAACATTTGAGCCAGCCAGGGTTTTGAACACATTACACAAGCTCGTTTCATTTAAACTGCAAGAGGCTAGTTATTGAATATTTGCATTATTATTGGATTCAGCTCATTTTTTAAAAATATTTTAGAAGGCTGGGGAGGGGAGAGCGAGGGGGCATTTTTGTGTATGCATAATATGGGAGGGTATATATTTTTTCCTTTGTGGATGGATACTCATTGTGAAATGACTCAAATCAATTTTTGAAATGACTTACTATGAACATTTGTATGTCGCCAGTTTTGCCACCACATGTAGTGTGAGTGCAGATAGGTACACCATGACATGCGACTGTCTGGATGGCTACACAGGTCCTCAGTGCCAGTCGTAAGTAACATTTATTTCATTATCCTTGTAGTGGTCAAGTGAAATCAATTTTGTTACCTGTGTGTATGTAGAGTCGTAGTATAACGTCAACTCGGCTACCTAAGTACCTGAGGTAAAGGTCATGTCAAGAAATGAGCCTACTGGTGTCAATAAATCTTCCCATAGTGTTGGAAGATATTTAAAAATAATCCATTTTCTAATGAATATGACCCATTTGTATAAACTGTGCATTTTGATTGATTGATGCCAAGGAATGTCCTAAATTTCCTGTATACCATCAGCTTAGCTACAATTAATAGCAAAACAACCACCCACTATATGACAGAGTATGATCACAACAGATTCTTGTAAGTTATTGTATGGAACAAACAATATTTATCTTTATTGAAATGAGAGCATTTCTTGAAATAAATTGAATTTTTATTGAAATAAAGAGAAATTTTAACAGACACATCAAACCATCTGTACTGATGTTTTAGCCATGTTGTCGTAACACCTCTGAGCAAAAATCAAATGATTGCCTTTGATTAATATTTTTTCATATTGCTCCAAGACTTATTTCCATGTCTGTGGGTTAATGAGATCTGAAAAACAATTTGAGATGCAAAATGTAGTAATTGAACTGCGCTTTAAGTCATTTTTATGTGCATAGTATTTCATTTATTTTCTTATTGTGTCCTTTTAAAAAAAACTATTATTGAGTGTCAACAGAAGCATGATGTAAACTAAGACCTAGATCTTGATCTAGAACCCACCTTGCTAGAGGTTGACATCTCAGCTAGTATAAAAAATAATTCATCCTTACCTTTGATGATTACCTCCCCAAACAGATGTAGCCCAGGTTACTATGGAAATCCTCTGAAACCGGGTGAATTCTGTCAGCCCTGCAATTGCAATGACAACATTGACGTGACCGACCCCAACAGCTGTGACAGGTTCACTGGGGTCTGCCTGCTCTGTGAGAGCTTCACTGCCGGCCTCAACTGTGACATGTGTGAGGATTGGTATTGGGGTGACGCCATTGTGAGGAAAGACTGCGAAGGTCTGTGAATGACTTTTTTAAATGTTTCGTTTCTACTTCTTTCTAGCACTTTTTTTCTTTCTTTTTTTGTTGTTGCAAAAAAGGTATCTTCAACATCTTGCCGTCTTGCTTCTTCTTCTTCTTCTTCTTCTTCTTCTTCTTCTTCTTCTTCTTCTTCTTCTTCTTCTTCTTCTTCTTCTTCTTCTTCTTCTTCTTCTTCTTCTTCTTCTTCTTCTTCTTCTTCTTCTTCGTCTTCTTCTTCTTCTTCTTCTTCTTTGTTTCAGTTTATCCCACTGTTTGCAGGGTCGCCATAACAAATGTTATTTCTCCATAGATTTTCGTCCATGGTATCATTCTCGTACACTTCGATGTCTCTCATATTTTCAACTTCTTGTGATTTCCTCTTAATTCACCTCAAGATCACCACATATATATGCAATGAAACAAACAAACATCAAGATTCAAATGGCAAAACAGTGTTTTAATATTTTCCTCTAAAAATTTACAAGAAATTTGGTTCACCACCTTATTAAGCCTACATTAGATAGGAAAGATCTTGTCTTTTAAATGAAATTGGCTTTGGTTGAATTAAGACATCATGATTTGGCATCAAGGCTTAAAAACAACATCAGAAAGGAAAAATGTTATCAATCTCCAGAGAGTTAAATAATTTGACGCAATAAAAATTAATTTTACGGTTAAAAAGTGCACTTACAGATACTTTACTATAATAAACTTGAAACTGAACCCATTACTCCTTCTCTCAATCTTTGGGCTATTTTATGTCATGTCATTGGGGAAAAGGTGGTCAAGAGGCAAGGTGTCAGCCTCTCAACCAAAAGATCATGGGTTTGTGCCCTGACTGTGGACAAATTTTCTCAAATTTCTTATTGTAAAACCCACCCCCTGGCCCAGGTAGGTGGATCAACACCTAGTTCTATCGGAGACAGACAATAAAGAGGAGGTTCCATATGCAGATCACAACACTCTATGCACGTTTAAGATACCTTGGCTGTTTCCAGGGCAGTCCGGGCAAATTTTAAAAAAATCCTTCGATACATCCTGAAATCACTGTAGTTGTGGATGTGAATAAAATCAAATCAGATCAAAGTCACTTCATGTCAAATCTTTTTCAGCCTGTACCTGTGACCGATGCGGTTCTGAGTCTTGTGACAAAACAGTGGGAGCTTGTCAGTGCAAACCCAATGTCATGGGACCCGATTGTGATGAGTGTAGGGTAAGTCGTCAGTTTCACCATGGACGTTCAAAACAGAACAATTATCCTCTTCCTTTAACTTTTCTGTATCACGCATGAGCTGCAACTTGACAGAATAATAAGATATGAAACAGAGAAGAAGAAGAAAGAAAGACTACATAGAGGTGTCTGCCTATGACCGTATTACTTCAAACAACATTTGGCTTACTGACTGCTTTGTTAGAGCAATGCAAGATTTGTCTGTAAATTTATCATCTAGTATGATCTAATAAAAGCAACAAAAGGATCACCAAACAAAACAAAACACCCCCACCCCACAAAAAAACAACAAAAAATGTTTCTTTTTTTCTTTTTGTCATTGACAAATACTGCATTATTAAATATCAGGGTACTTAACTGACTGGCTTCCGCAATCGCAACATTTGGTATCCAACTCCGTCACCGGTAGACTGCTGCAATATCAACTTCAGGAATGTTTTCATTTGCTTTACCATGATGGTAATCAGGGTTCTCAAATTTGCGTATTCAATTTTTAACAAACTTTTTTTGTAACTCCATCGCCGGAGAGTCAAAAGAACAGTCCTTGACTTTTTTTACAAATCATTTTTCATTTGATAATTGTGTTGATTTCATTTTTCAATCATCAGCAAGCACAAAGATGGCATTATAGACAATCAATGAACATTTTTTTAATATTAATTGTCAGAGATCATGACCGCCTAAAATTTTATTTTTTATTTTTTTGTGTGTCAAAAAAATGTGTTCAAAAATTTGTTTTAAAAAAGGTTTGTGAGCAAATTAAATTCTATTTCCATGTACGTATTGTACATTTCAATCTTACTAAGTGTGAAGTTTCTTTAACGTGTAACAAAAAGTCTGGGAGTTAAGCTTTTTAAAAATGTTTACGGTTTTTGGGGATTTCTTTCAGGCCGTCGCTTGAAAAAATGTGGCACTCGGTGAGTTAAAACGTTGCCCCACTGCTCTGTCTCTTTCCATATTAGCCAGACACATGGAGATTCAACACTTGCACTGGATGTGAGGAGTGTGATTGTGGCGTTGGCTCAGAGTCTCAGCAGTGCGATCTCTACACAGGCGTTTGCACCTGCATGCCAGGTGTGGAAGGAGTGAAGTGTGATAGGTGTCAGTCAGGACACTGGAATTATGGAGCCTCAGGTTGCCAAGGTGTGGATTTGATGAGTTTGATATTTTGTCATTTGTACCTTCTTATGATTTGAATCAAAGAGTACACATGCAGTGTGTCTTTTAGTCTGAACATTGTAAGACTAAACAGCGTCTTAACATTATAACAGTAAATAGAGTCCTAATATTGTAACGCTTAATGAGTTCTTGCATAGTGACTATAAATTTTAAGAGTCTTAACTTTGTAACAGTAAATAGAGTCGTAATACTGTGATGTTAAAAAAGAGTATTAACATTGTAACGATAAATAATATCTTAACATTATAATGATCAATAGATTCTTAACATTGTCATGATAAATGGAGTCTTAACATTGTAATGATAAATAGTGTCTTAACATTGTTAATGATAAATTGCACCGATCTTTTAACATTGTAATGATCAATTGTAGAGTTTTAACATTGTGACAATAAATAGACTCTTACGTCTTTTTGATACGGAAAAGGCTTCATAATACAGAAAAAATGTGAAATAAATCACATTTGCTTTCATGCATGTAGTCCAATAACAAAGAAGTCTCCGCCAAAATGCAGTCCACGGGTGGCAAAAAAAATTGTGCATATTGGCGAAGGTTCATTTTGACAGAATCAAAGGCCACACGACCCATTATTTACATTGCCTCTCTTGTTTGTAAAAATAATATGTGAACTCTCTTTGTGTTGTAGTTAGTTGTTTATTTTTGTTTGGAGTTTGTTTGTTGTTCGTTGGTTTGAGGACAAGACCCAGTAGACCTTCTCATAGATCTGTTACATTCGGCAACAATATTTTTTATTATTTTGTTGACGCGCATGTTATACAGAGTACGATATCCGTGGGTAAGAGTGACAGAGCACGAGAGAGAGATCGCGTGAGAGAGAGAGAGAGAGAGAGAGAGAGAGAGAGAGAGAGCACGAGAAAGAGAGAGAGAGAGAGCGTGAGAGAGAGAGAGCAGCGAGAGAGCAAGAGAGTGCGAAGAGCGCGAGCGAGACACGGACGATCGGACTGTCTGTCTAGCAGACATATGGAGTCAGGGAGGGAGAACACATGGTTAACATAGATTTAGATGTCACACACAGACACACATGTGTGACAGACTTTGTCATTGGGATGAGACAAGAAGACATTATAATATCAAGTTTTTTTTTCACAGGAATTAACTCTCTAAATACAGCAAATTGAAGGCAGGCTTACAAAAATCTGTTGCATTTTGGCAAAGTCAGCTGGCCATTCTTGTAAGGGTGTAATTAGCGTTGTAAAATTTGGTTACATAAACAAAAACATGCATTATGACGAATCATGCATTTTGCCGGCGTGCAATTTGGCAGAGACTACTGTATTCAAAACGTTTCAAGTTGTATTGTTGTTTCCCGGTAAATAAAAGTTGCCATTCTACTTGTCCATTTTCTTATATTTTGATTTACAGAATGTGATTGCCTGCATGATGGAGCCACTGGATGTGACCCAGAAACAGGACGCTGTTTGTGTCTGCCAGGTGTAACAGGAGATTTCTGTCATGAGTGTTTGCCCAGATGGGTTCTTGTGCCAGCAAGGGGTTGCCAAGGTGAAGACCTTTTGTACTGTACTGTTTGATATTTATGATGTTTTCACCACTTGGTTATTTTCTTCCAAGTATTTTATTGGTTTAAATGTGTATGAATTATTTATAGAAGTGTGTTTTATTTAAAGAGATGTTTTCAGATTTCCTGAAAGATTTAAGTGAGAGTAGATTATGGATTTAATGATTTATGGCTATCAAAAGGCTTGTCACTGGATGTATTCATGCTTCAAAGATGTTAATATCTATAAATTATTCAATTATAAAAGTATATAGTCCAACACCCTCCTGCTCCCCTCCCCTCTCCCTTTCCCCCTTCCCATACCCTCAGATAAAAAAACTAAAAAAGGAGACACAAGCAGAGTATTGGTACAACAAATACATTTTAATTTTATTTCCATTTTGCATTTCCAGCAAGAAATCTTAAAAGGCACAGGATAATTAATTGTGTACAACGAAACTGCATTATAAAATGGTTTGAGAAAGTCGAATGAGTCGATTGAGAACCATGGGGCTAGGACGAACAATTGTTTAACATAATATGCCCTGTAAAAAATATGTTCTTTTCATTCCGACAGAGTGTGACTATTGTATCCACCTTCTTCTGGATGATCTGGATTACCTGGAAGCAAATGTCTCTGTAATCAGCAGATCATTAGAAGAAGTGAAAGTTGGAATCGGTGCTTTCAATACCCTGTCAAGCTACAATGAGACCGTGGATAACTTGATAGTAAGTAACTCAGGATATTTAAGTTTTCCACAGAGATTCCCCCCCCTATCAATCTGTTGAGACAACATGAATGTTGTTGAATGTATTACACTGTGTCCAGATAAGTGTGGGACAAGTCAGGTTTTTCGTTTTTCAGACTGGTTGGATAGGTTGGATTTTGGTCGAAGAAAGGGCTTGGCAGGTCGGGTTTCTGGCCATGAGGTATGACTTTTTAGATTTAGAATGTATATTGGTTAGCTATTGCTTGAAAATAACAGTATTATTTAATTTGCCTAATTACAGTTACACTGGTAGGATTTTTGTAGTCACTGGTGGGATTTTTGGGATTTTTGTAGTCACTGGTAGATTTTTTAGTCAGTCACTGGTGGGATTTTGTAGTCACTGGTAGATTTTTGTAGTCACTGGTCAGATTTTGTGTAGTCACTGGTAGATTTCAGATGTAGTCACTGGTCAGATTTGTGTAGTCACTGGTAGGATTTTGTAGTCACTGGTCAGATTTGTGTAGTCACTAGGGATTTATGTAGTCACTGGAAGAATTTTTGTAGTCACTGGTCGGATTTGTGTAGTCACTGGTAAGATTTTGTAGTCACTGGTAGAATTTTTGTAGTTATGGTCGGTTATTGTAGTCATTGGTCGAATTTTTGTAGTTACTGGTCGGATTTTTGTATTCACTGGTAAAAGTTTTGTAGTCACTGGTAACTGGTAGAAGTTTTGTAGTCACTGGTAACTGGTAGAGTTTTGTAGTCACTGGTAACTGGTAGAAGTTTTGTAGTCACTGGTAACTGGTAGAAGTTTTTATTGTAGTCACTGGTAACTGGTAGAGTTTTGTAGTCACTGGTAACTGGTAGAAGTTTTGTAGTCACTGGTAACTGGTAGAAGTTTTGTAGTCACTGGTAACTGGTAGAAGTTTTGTAGTCACTGGTAACTGTAGAGTTTTGTAGTCACTGGTTATTGTAGTCACTGGTCGGTTATTGTAGTCACTGGTCAGTTATTGTAGTCATTGGTCGGATTTTTTGTAGTCACTGGTTGAATTTTGAGCTGTTTACTTTGCTTGGACACCCTATATTAGAACAGAAGCTCTAATTACAGAAATTACTTAAATCTAAAATCTTTAACAGATCTCTTTATCTTTATTCATGACTAAGTCAACAGAATTTTCGACAGCTTTACAAACCAGGAGTATATTTGAAAAGGATATAGCAAGCCTGATAATTTACCTTGAACTGTTTAAGAAAAAAATATCTTCCGCTTTGGGTTTTTTTTTTATATCGACATTTTTCTTAACTGGTGATAGAATTTATTTTGATGTTGCTTTTAATTTTCTATCCGACATTACTTTAAACTTTCTGTCAAAATTCCTAATTTTTTTTGTAGAGTATTTCTTAATTGAAATATAGGGTTCTTGCTCTTCTTTGACTTAATGCTTGCCATCCCTTAGGGTGTTAAAAAAAAACAACAATTTCACTCATTTATGTATTCACTCCTCAGCCAAAAGTGGATGCTCTAGGAGAGTTGAAGAACACAAGTTTCTCTGACCAACTTACACCCATACAGGATGAATTGGAGCAACTGAAGCAAGACTGCAAGGCTAATCACTCTGAGGTGAATATTCAAAAGTTACAAGATGATCATTGATTGAAATGATCAGTTTTTAGAAGAGGCGAAAATTAGAAATATTGACGGCATAAGAAGTGCGATAAACTAGATTGATTTGTTCTTTTAAGGAGAAGAAAGGAAACAAATTTTATGCTTTTTTTCGGAGTAATGGTATGATTTTTTTTCATACATTATAAATGGGTTGATTACGATTATAAGTCTTTCTCTTCTTTTTTTTTTTTTTTTTTTTTTTGGGGGGGTTAGAGGTAAGAGGAGGTAAGGTATGCATGTTTTCCTTGAAATTACTGGGTTTTTTAAATTGATCTTAATGCAACTCAATTTGGAATAAATACAATTTTATTTTAAAGCACATATATGTATTTGAATGAACCTAAAACATCACTCATTCTCAAACTGTTACTACAGGGATTCTCTTTGTAAAAATGCAAGTGTAAGCACATTTATTATAAACTGGGTCCCCCCCCCCCCCCGTCCCTCTTTCTTAATATATTCTGTGTGTGTTTGTGTGTGTAATGTTTTGGAAACGTGATATAGACACCTTTTCAAATTGTCTTCTCAGTCCGACTCCCTCTTGTATAGAGCCAACCAGCTGTCTGCTGATGTCAAAGATTTTATCACAGAAGCCGCCGAAGCCCAGAAGATGACAGAAGAACTGAATAAGACTGCCAGTGGTGAGTACAGAAAAGCAGCTGTGTAAGGTCCTAGCTGGAAACTATGATAAGTCTAGGCAAGGACAAGACTAAAGGATAAGAAAATGTCTCATTCTTGTCACTGTGGTGAAAAACAAACACGAGGTTATGAACAAAGAGATGCACAAAATGATATACTAAGCATGGTGCTTATTCTATTTTTTTTATGTAAGATTTTTTTTATCAGTGTAATCAGTAAGATAGCAACGTGTTTGTGAGCCCCCCCCCCCCCCCCCCCAAATTTCTTTTATTTTCAATCTAAGTGTATATTATTTTGTTGCATTCATTTTTTTGTACAGCTACCTTAAACCAATTCCTTGTAATGAAAACTTGATCCAAAGAGTCAATAGTGTTGTGAAGAAAAAAGAAGGAAAATAAACTTGAGGTGCCTAGAAATGTGATGTTACCAGAGACATGTAAAAGAAAAACAAAGCTAACGTTACAATTCAAATAGAGTTTCAATTCCATTCACAGAAACTCTCCTCTTCATCGAAACCGTTCGTATGCAGATTCTTGACACGAGCAACACTCGCAATCTGAATTTCCTGATTGCTGATGGTGAAGCCATCACAGACACTATAACAGCTCGTAATTTCACTGGTCAGAATGATTCAGCAATGAATGAACTGGATACGGCTAATGCTGGTTGGTGTAATTTTGGTTTCTCATATGTTTCTTCTTTTCTGAATATTGTTTACCCTTGATTTGTTTTTCTCTAAATGGAAGTTATGAATGTTCACATTAGCTCTTATTTGAAGGAAGGCAAGGATACACTTAAATTGTGTGCATGTGCTTCATGTTTACATATTGTAATGAAACTCACAAGAAAGGCTCCTTGAATATCCTTTTACTTACATTTTAAAAAATCGCACGCAATGCTGTTTAAAGTTATTTCATGAAAATTGTTTTGTTGTTCTTTTTTCTTCTGGACATCCTTGTTCTTTATTTTCCTTGCTCAAGTCAAAGAAGAGTAAAACATATCGTAGAGCATTAAAATGTTATTGATTGTTTTTTTCTTCAAAAGCTGTTGATGATGTGAATCCATTGGAGATGCAAGCGGAAGAAAACTTAAATCAAACCTATTACTTCCTTGAGGATGTGGAAGATAGGGTTCGTCGCTTGAATGATGCCGTCAATTCCAGTCGTTATGCCATGTCTGATGCAGATCAAGCCATTGGAACAATCAAGAGACTGAGGAATTGGCTTGTGCCACCCCTTACAGTAAGCCAACTTGCCTTCCATCATAGAACATCATACAATGTTGCCTAAAAGTGCATCTTTGTTTCAATGATATAACATCTTTGATTTGATTTGATTTTATTTGACTCACATCCTTAATTGAGATGACCTCGGGGTTTTTGGTAGGATTTTTAAAATGTTTGCACCGACTGCCCTGTAAACAACCAAGGAATCTTTAATGTGCACAGGATCTTCTCAGATTGGATTAGGTATCGATCCACTTACCTGGACCAGGGGGACAGGTTTTATCAAAAAGAAATCGAGAAAAGTTTTCAAGTTGTTGGGGTACGAACTCATGACAGTTTGGCTTAGAAGCCGCCATCTTGCCTCTGGAGCACTGAGTTCCCTCAATATCACCTTGACATAATTCAAGATATGTACATGAAAGTTTGTAACATAGAAGTATTTCTGATTAAATTTTGCATATTGTGTACGTTGTAATGCATTCTTATATGTAAGAATTAAAAACCGCAACAAGTCAACAATGGGAACAAATAAACAAAACAAAATTTTTGGGAAACCTCTATTGTACTGAAACGTTTTGTCTTGATTGCAAGTGCCACAGTTAATTCAAAGTTAAACATTCTATGTTAGAACAGAATTTTGTTTTGGACATTTTCTAAAAGTTGAAGAAATAGAATTAACCAACAATATTGACCTTGCTTTGTTTTTGTTTAGTTTTTTTTGCTTTTGATTGACATGTTTTTGAAGTTGACTTTTAAGATAAGATTGTATATCAATTCTCGTTCTATGTTTAATGTGAGTTTGGTGTCGTAACGAGACTGGTTAGAATTGTGACTTTGGTGTCGTAACGACACTGGTTAGAATTGTGACTTTGGTGTCATAACGACACTGGTTAGAATTGTGAGTTTGGTATCATAACGACACTAGTTAGAATTGTGAGTTTGGTGTCATTATAACACTGGTTAGAATTGTGACTTAATGTGTCATAACGACACTGGTTAGAATCATGACTTTGGTGTCATAATGACACTGGTAAGAATTGTGAGTTTGGTATCATAACGACACTGGTTAGAATTGTGACTTATGGTGTCATAACGACACTGGTTAGTATTGTAAGTTTGTAATCATAACAACACTGGTTAGTATTGTGAGTATGTAACCCTAACAACATTGGTTAGTATTGTGAGTTTGTAATCATAATAACACTGGTTAGTATTGTGAGTTTGGTATCATAACAACACTGGTTAGTATTGGGAGTTTGGTATCATAACAACACTGGTCAGTATTGTGGATTTGTAATCATAGCGACACTGGTTAGTATTGTGGGTTTGTAATCATAGCGACATTAGTTCAAAACCCACATTGTTTTACATGTCATTGTACTCTTAGGAAAGGTAACTCGATCTGGTTTACTCACTCGATCCAGGTGTCAATGAGTACCCAAAAACAAGAAATTTGTTTTCTGTGTGTTAGTATGAAGCACCTAACAGGCTGCTGCATTGTATGCGACCCAGGGAATTGAGAAGGATTCTGAATGGACTGGCCTGCTGGGGACGGTAAAGGATGTGTAGTCAGTGATCTTGTACTTGTGCGAGTGGTACAATTCCAGCTTTATCTCATTATCTTAACTCTTTTCTTTTTCACTACTTTTCAATCAGAAAACCTTGATGGAGCATGACGAGATTGAAAAAGAGATCATTAAAACTCTGAAGGATGGACAGGATCTGTTGACATTAGCAGAAACCACATTTGAAGATGGCCAATTTGCCGTCGAGGTAAGACTGGATCATCTGAAGCTATAGAGCACCCCTCACTCTTTTCTAATTCCCAGCTTGATCCATTACTTTCTTATGAAAAAGATGATGAACTATTCAGCTTTATGAAGAAGTTTTCTTTGCGTTTAAGAACTTTGTGTTAATTTACGCTTTTAAAGAAAAAGAGAGAAAAAAAATAAGAATAAGATTAAAAAGCAAATCAGGTCAAAAGGGAATTCTCTGAAAATGTAGCTTCTGTAATGGCCCTGTGATTGTTGTCATAGCACATTGTCTTTTATCCTGCATTTCTTATGTTTCATTATAAAGTTATCTTAAATGGAATTCATTGCTGTTAATTTTTATTTCTAAGTTGATAACGGTCTTGTCAGTCAGAATCAAAGCACCTTGGTTAGCTCACACGTCAAGCGATGTAAATGTTATGAAGAAAATTGATTTGTTTTATTATAATATCATATTGTAACTAAATGCAAACAGCAAAGGATGCTTGTTCTGTAAATTGGTCTTGTTGTGTTTGGCTTTTTATTTCCTTCAAAGATAAATATCAGTGAACTCATATCTTACTATGAATGCTTTTCATGTGGAAGGACACTCTCTTGTTTCATTAGGGACCACACACACAAAAATTTATGTTATAATTTTTTTTTTTTTTTTTTTACAATTTCAAAGGATATAGAAAGAGAGTCATCAAAAATGGAAAAAGCTCTTAATGAGCTTTTGACCCGTGTGGAATTCATATCTGGCCAAATGGACAACCTGAAAGACTTGACCAATGAGTCTCTCATTCATGCCCAGGAACTATTTCAAACAGCAGCAGAACTTGATGAGTAAGTTGTCAAATCAAGTAAAATATATTTGAATGTATGAAAAGACTTTTTTTTAAATTAATCCATTGATATTAATATGTATGCCATTGAATACATGGCAAAAATCACACAAAAAACAGTGAAATGAATCGTGAATTAATAGATGAACAAATAAATAAATTACTATTGAAATTATATGTCCTACTTATCTTTCTATATTAATCCATATCCATGTGTCCATGTGTATATATTTGTTTATGTATATGAATTTTTAGAGGAATGTCAGTGAGAAGATTTAAAAAGTAAAGCAATTTGAGGTTAACACAAAAATATTTTTCGTTTTGAAACAACAGTCCATATAGCCAGGATAGGTTTAAGTATGATTCATGTATAGAACAAATTATTACGAGTTGAATACAAAAGATATGACAAAATCAGAAAACCAAAGTCTCGTTTCTGAAATCAAGAGAGACGGTTTACACTGTAGTGTGTCAGCTTGCCGTTATAGTATTTCTTGTTAAATCATTGAATTTTTGTCATTTTGGAAAATATCTATCAATTTATTGACTTGTAGGTCTACTTAAGAAGCACCGGTAACTCAGTCGGTACCTAACTACCACTCTGGAGGTCCGAGATCAAAGAGGAAGGGGGCTTGCTCCCGACCCAGCTGTAATATGGGTAACTAGGTCTATTCAGAATCTTTATTTTCATATGATTTGTGCGTACAATACGTCTTTCAACACATTTTTTACTTTTTTTATGTTACCCAACAGGATGTATGAGAGTACCCGTAACGTGTCTGAGAATGCAGTGATGGCAGGCCAGGCTTATGACAACATTCTGAGTGCTATCAAGGAGGCCATGAACAGCTCTGAGGAAGCCCTTATTGATTCAGAAATTGCTTATAATGAGGTATCTACTTTGAAATATTACAAATTAATGATACTTGTATTGGAAATGGGGTAGATTGTCACTGTGAACACCACTGTCAATCAACTTTGATCTGTGACATTTGACTTTTTTTTGGCAACGTTTTCTCACTCCATTGACTGTGGACTCTCAAAGAGCATAAAAAGTTGGTGTTATCGTTGCTGGGGTGATTTTGGGGTCGGCTGGTTTTGCTATAAAAAGTTGATGCTATCGTTGCTGGGGTGATTTTTGTGTCGGCTAGTTTTGCTGCTAAATTTCAGTGTTAAAAATGTTATTTTTCACATCTCATGATAGCCTCTCAGACCATTTAACAAAATGTTTTAATTGGGGAATCAAATGCTCTCCCCCACACTCCAAAAAAAAAAAAGTATAACACTTGGCCATCATTACTTCAACAACAACAACAAAACTCTGGGTTTTTGTTTTTGGTTTTTTTTTTTTTTTATAGCTTTTGTGTATGTTACAAGAATGGGAATAATTAAAGTAAGTTTTTTGTTTCCTCGGTTAAAAAAAAGAAAGAAAAAAAAGCAAAATTGAATCCCGATAATTACCATTCGATATTCATTTTCCCCTTTTCAGTCTCTTGGCATTGAGAGTAATGTCTCTGTAGCATTGGGTGTCAATGCGGATCTGTTGGACATGGCTAATGAGCTAAAGAATACAGTCATTGCAGGTATGTTAATGACATGGAAACTAAGTCGTGGGCGGCTGGCGGGTGATACTGGTAGGTCGTACTTCTTTCCTTTCCTTTTTTGACTTATCTTTCATCGTGCTGTTTCCTCTTAATTCACCCTGAGATCACAGCAAGGTGGACGAGGTAAGTTTCATTGAATCTCTGACTGTAAGTCAAATGATTATTTAATTATAATCTATGCAAAAATACTGCGTGTTTTAAAATGAAGAAGCTTTTTTTCAAGACTTTAACTTGCAGGAGTGAAAAAGAAAGAATAAACAACAAATGTGTGATTGTGATTTATTGTGTGAAAGGAAAAGACTAAAATCCCTTTCCTTTTTGTTAAATGTAAGTTTTACATTTGAGATGTAAGAGAAAAAAAATTAGGGTCTGTAAGGGTGTTCTAGGGTTATTGGTATTATTGGTATACTGGAGTGATTGTGTAGAATAACGAGTAAGAAATTGACAGGGAAAAGGCTATGCTTCGAATGTAATCCCATTTTTGTCTTAATTTTTAACTTGTTGGTTGAAAACAAGAAGAAAGAAATCTGATATTTTGTTACTCTTTAGACTGAGATACAGGCAGAGTGGAAACTGCTGAGAATTTACAACAATCAGCTTAAAATTTTCTTTTTTTAATTCATGTTGATTTACAAATTATCAGTGTGATTGTCAATGTTCATCTCATTTTTCACTGATATTTTTGTTGTTGTTTCAAATACTTACCGGTTGCAATCATTTTACTGACATAGTGCCTAGAAGTCATGAAAGAACTTTACATTACTACTAATCAAAACATTGATATGCTCCGTCTAGATCTGGAAGGCAGGCTGTCAGAGGCGGAAGCCATCATGCTTCTAGCCGTTGATCAAAATGAGCAAACCGTCCCTGAGCTTCAAAGCGTGAGGGAGGATATGGATGAGCTGAAAGGTAGGATTTAAGAAGAAAGAAAAGAAAAATCAACTCGCAAATCCATGAAGTATGCCCTAAAACCAAGTTGTTCATGTTGCATCCTGTAGATTTCAGAGACAATAAAACCAATCAGCTCAGTGATGGCAAGAGTTTAGCATTTAATTTGTAACATGTTAAAGTTAACAGTTTTTGTTGTGGGCATCCCTGAGGAACTCGGTAGTCCAGAGGCAAAGTGTTGGCCTCTCAACCAGAAGGTTGTGGGTTAGAACCCTGCCAACAGTTGAAAAATTGGTACTTGAGTTTTTTTCAAGCAAAATCTATCCCCTGGTTCAGGTAGGTGGATCTACACCTTGTCCAGTATGCAGATCACAACATTCTGTGCACATTAAAGATCCCTTCGCTCTTAACAGGGCAATTCGGACAAAATTAAAAATCCTACCAAAACCCCCAAGATCACCTTAGTTGTGGATGTAGGTAAATCAAATCAAATCAATTAAAAAATTGGGCATCCCTTAAGGAAATGTGATAAAAAATGCTATTATTGTTAAAAAGAAAGCCAAAGTTGTTTTTTTTGTTTTTTTGATCAATCCAATTCAGAATGGTCTAATTTTCACCGCAATTTTGCTGAAATTAAAAGGAAGAAAAGCTTTGCAAGGAAATAGGTCATTGGTTGCACCATGGCAATAATTATTGAGTGTAGGTATTATTTAAATTCAAATTAACCATTTGTAAATGGTGAAAGGTAACAGAAATCTTCTTTTATGAGTGTACTAGAAGGAAAAGAGGAAGAAGACAAAAATGAAAACAAACTGTATTTATTTGAGCACCAAGTATCGAACTGAAACAAATTATAATATATACGCCAAACATTACCAAGACCAAAAAGTAAAAAAACAAAAAACAAACGTGCTCCCTGTAAGAAATGAATCTCAATCACGCTCACACACATACACTTGATTTCTTCAAAATGCAATAAAAGTATTATGCTTTTCATTTCTTCATTTTCTTGTATAGATAAAAGTGAAAGCACAAAGACCAAATCACAAGACATTATTGAATTTGTAAAGCTGGCTGAGATGTCAGTGGAAGAGGTGTCTGACCTGAGCCAACCTATTAGGGATGCCATGGATGACAACCAAGCCAAACTGAATTACATCATTGAAAGCACTTTGAAAGCCAATGACGATACGGAGATTGAAGACAATGGTAGGTCTCCTCTTGGTTGCTCTTCTTTATTTTTTTTGGTTTTTCTTTCTTTTTTTTTTCCTCTTCTTCTTTTTTCTTCTTCTTCTTCTTCTTCTTCTTCTTCTTCTTCTTCTTCTTCTTCTTCTTCTTCTTTCTTCTGCTTCTGCTTCTGCTTCTGCTTCTGCTTCTCCTTCTTCTTCTTCTTCTTCTTCTTCTTCTTCTTCTTCTTCTTCTTCTTCTTCTTCTTCTTCTTCTTCTTCTTCTTCTTCTGCTTCTCCTTCTTCTTCTTCTTCTTCTTCTTCTTCTTCTTCTTCTTCTTCTTCTTCTTCTTCTTCTTCTTCTTCTTCTTCTTCTTCTTCTTCTTCTTCTTCTTCTTCTTCTTCTTCTTCTTCTTCTTCTTCTTCTTCTTCTTCTTCTTCTTCTTCTTCTTCTTCTTCTTCTTCTTCTTCTTCTTCTTCTTCTTCTGCTGCCTTCTTTTTTAAAATATACTAGAGGTCTGTACTGAGCCCTACTGTGCAAGCATGGACTGTTTCTGTAAGCATTATGTCAACAAACACAATGTATTTTTCTGTCAAAAGATTAATAAAGGTCATCTTATCTTATCTTATCTTATCTTACCTTACCTTACCTTACCTTATCTAATCTTATCTTATGCCCTATAAGACCTCAGATTCATCTCTCTGTACCCAAAAACATCGAAACATAAAGGAAAACAGCCAACAATACAACTTAATATCAGCTCTGATCGATTCATGATGGTCTGCTTTTTTCCCTAATATATTTCAGTGCTTGCTGTAGAAAACAATCTTCCTGAAGTTAAAGACTCCTTGATAGATCAGACAAATAAAAGTGATGAACTGGCCGATATGGGACGTTTATTGGAACTTAATGTTGCAGCCTTGAAAGAGAAAATTGCCCAAGCCATTGATGAAGCAAACAGAGTGAGCAAGTTTTCATTCAATTTTTTTTGGTGCTTTTTGTCAAAATAATTTGAATTTCTAAAAATGTATGATTTACCCACATCCACAACTGATGTGATCTTTGGGGTTTTCGGTAGGATTTAAAAATTTTGTTTTGATTGCACTGTAACCAAAAAAGGCCCAAGGGATCTTTAAAGTGCACAGTTTTTTTTGGATCTGCACATGGGACCTCTTTTTTTATCATCCATCTTTGATGGGACTAGGTGTTGATCCACCTGTCTGGACCAGGGGAATAGATTTTACTGGAAAAACTTGGACCCACAACCTTTTGGTTGAGAGGCCGTCACCTGGCCTCTGGACTACCAAGTCCCTCCTTTGTCACAATAAATTGACTATTACTAGCAATAATTTTATTTGTTTTATTGTTTTACGTCAGAAAAGACTATAATACATATACAAAGGCCATGAACAATGACATGAAGAAGTAATAATGAAGTACAAAGACGAGACAAACTCAAAGGAATTATGTCCATTTCTTTGTATTTGTCTTCAGGGCTTCCAATATCATTTCATGTCATCATTCATGCCTCACTGTTGTTTCTTTTTATGGACATTAATGTGGATTGTGTGGACATTAATGTAGGATTGTGTCATTTTTACCTTTCAGATTCGGGTAGGACTCCAATACCAGGGTAATACCTCTGTGACTCTGCGAACTCCACCAAAGCTGGAAGACACAGGCTCTTTCAGTACATTGTCTTTGTTTACTAAAACGGACCAGTCAGATGCTTTGCTCTTCTTCATCGGCAACAATCAAAATACCGACTCAGGGGTAAGTTGCTAACAACGTGTAAGTCTAAATATCTCATATTACATTCTCTGAATCAGGTTGTTTTGGGCCAGTGGGTGATTAGCTCACTGTACCTTAGGAGGCGCCAGTAGCTCAGTTGGTAGAGCGTCCAACTATCACGCAGGAGACCTGAGTTTGATTCCCAGTCAGGGCAAATTTTTCTGTCCTTCCTGTCAACCTAGCAGTGGTCAACCTAGCAGTGAATTGGTAGCTAGGTCTATTCAGACTCAGCGAAAGTAAAAGCGATGGGGGAAAGCAATGACAAACTATCAGGTCATGCCATATGCCTAGAAAATCAGGACTCTGCTCCTGGTTAGTTACCCTATGCTAAACTCTCAGTGTGGGACTTACTATTTCCTAGGACACCGGTGGGGTTGCCACCTTGAGACCCCATACTGGGCCTTGGTCGTGATTTTCTGTTGGGCTTTGGTCAGCCAATTGTTTTTAATTGTCAGGGTTCGGATTAAGATGAAAACTGTTATTGTCAGCCTTTTGTGGTATAAGTATGCCTAGACTACCATACATGAAATACGAGCACTGCTAAAGTGATGTTCATTTTTACAGTATGAATGCAGTCCACAATAAAGTGCATCACTATTTTATTATATTTTAAGTGGGGAGACATGATGGCATGGTGGTCAAAAAGTCGACTACCCTCATTGCTGGCTTATGTTCAGTTTTTGAAGTGTACATTTTTTTAAATTTTAAGAATTTTTCTTTCTTTCTGAAAAGCTTTTGTCTTGTCTCAGGTTAGTAGATAGCAGATTATAGATTCTTTAGAGGTGGACGCATTGAAGGGATTGTTTCAATAGTGTGCCTATGTCCTCTTTCATGAAAAAGAGACAGAGATAATCCTAGGGAATAAAAGAAAGTCATGCTTACTGAAAAGTGTGAAAGTGATATGATGAAAATACGTCACGTTTTACAGCCATTTAAAACTTGGAATTTCCTAAGCCAACAGTGCTTAAGTCCATGAATTTTGTAATATTTCTCTAAATTACATAATTGTGACTTCGGCACACTATTGAAATGACCCCTTCAATATATTTGCAGGTCCTATTACACAGAGCATATGGTAATGATTCCCAAGGTTGATTGTAAACAATAAGATTTTCTTTCAATATTCCCAATATTGCTGTGTGATATGAATAGGGAATCAAATGTCAGAAAAAACCATCTTTAGAGTTTGTGTGAATTCTTTTTATGGCTCAATGAACTTGAATTTATGAAGCTAGTGATTTTTATTTTATTTTAATTGTTGTTTTTGTTTTTGTTTAGCAGACAAGAGATGGATAAATACAACTTTTATCCCAGAAGCTGGATGTGCTAGATCACATAGATATTATTTTATTTTATAGCAAACCAACAATACGAGGAAAGAAAGATACGGATAGATTAAAGGTCGCAGAAAAGAGACAACTGGTAGTTGGATAAAGAGAGATTTGTTTTAGAAAGCAAAGAAGGGTACAATCATTTATTGATGTTTGATTTGATATTATTCATTTTGTTTTCCTATTTGAATGTGAACATGTCTTATTATCTCAATATCAATAGGCCTCAAGGAAGAAAAGATCGTTGTACCAAATGGATGAAAGCAGTGAGGAAGAGGTGCTATCTCGCTCAGCTCGCCAAGCTGAATTCCACAGTGATTACATGGCATTGGAATTGCGATCTGGGTTTGTTATATTTACGTTCAACTTGGGCTCAGGCTCTGGGCGCATAACCAGTGGCCGCCGTGTCAACGACGGGGACTGGCACCAGATTGTTGCTGAAAGGTGAGAGAAAGGAAGTTTTCAATATCTTTTCGTTGTTTTAACTTTTTTCTTGTTGGGAGGAGGATGGTTTGTTCTTTTTTTTCCTGAAAGCGTTCTGTGATATAACAATTTTAGAAAGAGAATCACCGCATATGTTTTCTTTTGTTTATAAGAAAGTGAAACTCTGCCTCAATGAACTGCTGAAGCATTGTTAAAAATATATCCCATCATGGGAACTCAAGATCCATCATTTTGCTTGTTTTCAATTTTTCTGACGCAGACATGCTTACTGTTTGTGCATTTTACTGACATGATGATTTAGGAGGGCATCAAAGTAGCAGGATAAAACTGGTACCGGTACTTTCTCTTACTCTGGCTTTCAGAATTGGCAAAACTGGAACTCTGACTGTCAAGACTGAAAGCTTAGTGGATGACATTCAACAAGAGACGTCTCAAGGAACTTTTGCAGTTATGGAGCTAGATCCTTCCAACACGCTTTTCCTGGCCGGCGGCGTCCCCCTCTGACGTTAAGGTGAGTCTAGTGGCAACGCGTCCGAATAGCGAGTTTGCATATAATGCCTACCTTTAGAAAAGAGATCATTTCTGACATCTAAGATTTAGTCATTTTTTTGTTCCTATATGTCCTGGTAACAGGTAAATATAGTTGGTATCATCTGTGAATGATAAAAGTATCGGAGTTCAGTTTTCCTCTTCCAGAACATTTGAGAATTAATGTTTTTGTTAATGGGTGTGGGAGAATGCCTGTCTTAAATCTAAAAAATTTCACCTGCTATGTAGTTCTCAGACCCAAGACTTGTCAAAACATTTCCTGACTGAAAAACAAAAGTAATTTTCTGAACAGAGCTAATAGGATTTGCAACCTTTTGAATAAAAATAAGAATGTAGTGATTACCTAACTTATACAGAGTAGGCTTATGATAACATTCTCAAAGCTGTTGAATGTGAAGTGGAAATGGAAAGAGTTTGTATAGATTTCAATAAAATCTAAATCAAGGAAAGTAATCGTGTCTCTACTCGTGAACTGCTTGTCATTCGAACGTTAGACAATCCGTTGTTTGGATAACAGTAGAAGTAAAATTGCTAGCTATTTGGATGTCCTTCGGGGTCTACCATTATCTTAATTAATGTACTCAGGTAACTTTGTTGATTATCGACGCCTCAATAGGACTCCAGACCAACTCGTCATCTGATTGTGTGTCATAACAATTGTGCTGTAATTTGCTTATTTTTTTATCAAGCATGGGTCGTTTTGTCTTATTCAAATCAATTTTTTTTTTTAAACCTGATAATATTCATTTGAAGAAATATGAATAGTTTTGTCTTTAGGTATGTAGTAAAGAGGTGAATTTATAGTTGCACATGCTGTTGAAGACGAAATATCCCTGCTGAAAATTTATGAATGAACAAGTGATTGAACTGAAATACTTTCTTTTTCTGATTGTTAAGATTCCATCCGATTTAAACACCAAATATTATGTTGGATCTATGGAGGATGTGAAATTTGATGGAAATCCAATTGGGTTGTGGAACTTCCGTGATGCTAACAACAACTTCCAAGGAGAGTACTACAGGTAAATGTTAAGCCTTTCACTCAAATGGATGGACACAATAAAAAAAAAAGAGTTCACACAGTATGATGGATGTAATCTCATTTATTTAAACTCCAAAAAGATTTACAACCAAGGTATACACAATTCAAATGTATTTATACTTCAAATGTATTCATTTTACGTGACCATAGGTATCCTGTACGAAACATATATTTGATACTGCTATTTACAGATTTGTAATTTTTTTTTTTTTTTTTTTTCAATTTTGTATGTTCACAGCAAGATTTATATTATGATATTCAGATCTACATAAATAGATAAATATATTTGTGTGTATATAATAGAGACAGACAGAGACACAGACAGACAGACAGAGAGTATGTGTATGTGTGAACATGTGGGTATCACTCAAATTTGTTATTTTTCTCTGTAGGGATGTTCTACAGGAGTTGATACCTAAAGGCACTCGCTTTAGTGGAACTGGCTATGCTGTCCTGAGCAAAAGATCCCTCAGTATCAAGAATGATCGCACCAAGGCTGCCCTGTCCTTTAAGACGTATGCAGATGACGGGCTTATCTTTTATATGGGCGGCAGGGATTATCTGTCCCTGGAGATCCGAGAAGGCAAAAAACACTTCCAGTACACCTTGGCGGTGGCCCAGCTATCCTTGAAACCCAGAACACCTACAACGACGGAAGGTGGCACTCAGTGGTCATCGATAGGAACAACAGGAATGGCATTTTGAGCATAAACCAGAAGGAGGAAGGTAAGTCAAGGCGTCAAATAATGTGGGGTTGTATGACTTTGGTGTGGGTGGGTGGTTGGCAGGGCCTACTGGTAGGTCCTATTTCTCATTAATTTTATTTGTTCAATTTTCACCTCTCACTGTTCCCTCTTTATGTACCCTGAGATTGCCGTGTATTGTGGTGGATAGAGTAAATTACAATGGAATGAGTGGGTTGTTGTTGGGGTGGGTTTTTTCTTCTTTTCTTGTTGTATTAAAAAAGTTTTGAGTTTTAATTTTTGTTTATGATCTTTGTCTTGATCTAAAAACTTTTTTCTCTCACTGTTTTCATGTCCATTAAAGGGTGTTGTTTAACATGTTTATATGCTTTCAATCTTTATTTTGAAATTCATAATTTATATGTCGAACGATGGTATTTAAAACGATTGATTAAAGAGTTTCATTTTGGCTGACATATATGTGAAATATTTATCCCGGAAAATTTATTGTTGAACCAATTAAAACGTTTTCATTTTTTTCACCTAGTTATTAGAGCAGAGTCCAAGGGAACCATGAGAACGTTAGAAACAGCTGGGGACGATGTGTACTTTGGAGGGCTTGATAATGTTCTCATTCCTACGGGTAAGTTCTCTCAAAATTCATCAAGCCACATTAACTAATCAAATCAGTTTATATTTATCATTTTCATTATAAAAAAGCTGAAGTCATTTTTTTTTGCTCTGAGTTTAGGTTTTTGCTTTTAGTATGTACATGAGTAACTGTCAAAATACAGTCATCCTATATCTTTAAAAAGTTTGTAGCGTCCTTAGTTTGCCATAGAAACGGCCGCCATCTTGGATTTTGACTCTATTTTCAAAATCTATCTCCTCCTTAAGTTATGAATAAAATCACTCGAAACCTGTGCAGATCGTCTTTTCCATTCAATATCTAAAGAGAGACGTCGGGTTTTTTTCGATATTTAGGATAGTTTTTTTTTTAATGAATTTTTTAAAATACTATATATTGTGAATGTACAAAAACGGAAATTTAAAAAATTAAAAATAATAATTTCTCAAACAGTTAAAAATATTTTTTAAAAAAGCCGACGTCATTCTATTAACATTGACAAGAAGAACATGTGTGCCAAATATAATATAAATTGTTCGGTAAATGGCGGAGGAGATGGAATTTTAGTGTGGAAAAACAACATTTTGAGAAAAATGCAAGTAAAGAAATCAAAAGAAAATATCACAAAACAAACGCTTCCAGACGGGTTTCCTTGTTGTAGCAGCCCCTTACTCTTTCAACAGTCTCTGGCATTGTCACTTATGTAAATAGATTTATAAATCTAGGTTTAGATGTGCACTGTTGTGAAAACAGACATCGAAATGAGCATTTTTTTCCTCTATATTCTATGCTTGTGTGCGTGTTTACATACACACTGACGCGAACGCCTCTTATATCACACAGCGATGGGCCAATGTATCGATTGGTCACGGCAAAAACTAGGTCAAAATCGGTGTTGCCACATTTGGTGATTAACCGCCAATATACAGGTTTTTACTGCCATTTCTCAGTCAGTGCTAGGGTAATTTACGTCCAAATTTTCATTGTTTTTACCTACCTTCGTGTACAAAATATTTTGTTAAAAAAAAATTATACGTCATATGGACATTTTTCTGCCATGAACTTGTAGATAAATGATTGTTCTAGCCGAATATGCCAAGAACAGAAAATCAACCTTTTGGTCAAAACTCACCATTCCAGATCCCCCCCCCCCGTAAAATTCTACAAAAAAAAACAAGATCACCTTAGTTATGATCCAAAGATCTCCCATGGTAAAAGTCGTGATGGTAAACATGGGGAAATTGTGTATGTTTTTCCTTCTTTCAAATTTTAACATTTAATAGTAAAACTATTCATCATCAATGTTGAACAACTGGTTCAAAAGAGCTCAACCAACAGTAATTAGGATTTAAGGCAATGCGATCTGATCATGACAAAAAGTGCTCTTTTTTTGTTTGTTTCGTTGTCAGCAATATTATTACCACTGGTTTTGATGGCTGTATGAAGGATATCAACTATGGTACCTTAGCTGTTGACTTGTTTGAGAACACCAGAGCTAAAGGCATTACCAAAGGATGTATTCCAACGGTAGGTTTGATATTATTATCATTATCATTATTATTATTATTATTATTATTATTATTATTATTATGTCCCGGGCAGATGACAGATAAGCACCTGTACGGGAGTAGATGATCCTGCCCTCCACGAGTCTCCTGCTGCCTTGCAGGCAGGTCTTGGCTGACCAAAGGCTAAGGGAGTTAACCCTGAAAGAAAACAGAAAGTAACAACATGCTGCCTTGCAAGCTGGTCTTGAATGACTAACGGCTAAGGGAGTTAACCCTGACAGAAAATAACAAGGCCCGAGTAGGAGGCCTCAAGGTGGCAGCCCCACCATCTACCTAGGGTACAGTGGGCTAATCCCCTACTTATCCAAAACAACCTGATTCAAAGTAATATATACAATGATATACCCGGCTTTAACTTTCGAAGAGGACCCTGGAAAAGAACACAGACTGTGATTTTTGGAACATGGAATGTTAGGGAAATTAATGGAATGGAGTTAGAATTAGGTGAAGAAATGGAAAAATTCAAAGTAGACATTTTGACTATTACAGAAAAAAAGAAAAAGGACTAGGAATAGAAAATGTAGGACTAAATCGTCATCATTTTTATTAGTAGTAGTAGTAATAATAGGAGTATTTCTATTATTATTATTAATATTCTTGATAGTTTTTGTATTTTCATTATTATTATGATTGTTATCATTGTGATTTTTTATATTATTATTATTATTAATATTATTATTATTATTATTATTATTATTATTATTAATAGTCTCTCTTCTACATCATCATTATTATCGTCATCGTCATTCAGTATCATCACCATCATCCTCCCCATCCTTATCCTCATCCTCAGCCTCATTCTTACTGGCCTGACACAGTATATTTTTTCCATAGAAATATGTTGGCAAACTCTTTTCTCTTCTGACATGGCCGTAGGGGAATGTGGGTGTGACTAATCTCAGCCTTTTGTAACATTTTACTGTGTAAAATTGTTATTGTCCTTTCCTATTGTAAAATGCCCTGAGCACCGCATGGTGAAAGCCTGCGCTATGTAAATTGAATTATTATTATTATTATTATTATTTTCTTGACAGGTCACTCATGTGGTCACCTTCCCAAGTACCATGTCATACATTTCTTTACCCGCTGTCAATTTTGGGTCTGCGTTCGATCTTACTTTCAAGTTCAAAACTGTAGAAAGTGATGCACTTCTAGTCTACACAACGGACCAATCTAAGGTGAATTTTTCTTTTTTAAGTATTTGATTGATTTTTAAGAATTTGTTTGTAAAAAAGCATGGGTCCCCTTATTTTTAGACCTCCCCCCCCCAGTATAATGATAATAAGTAAGTAGATGTGTCCCCCAGGCATTTATTCAATACCCTGGAGATCCCTGGTATGAAGAATCAATAGAAGGAGATATCTTAAATTCCAATGTTCTCTTTGAATTTACCAAATGAATGATTTTCCAGTCAATGGACAGCAAAGCATATATTTTATTTTTTTAAGAATTTGCACAGTGTATATGACACAGCGTCAAACTCTAACATAAAACCCGACCTCTTAGTTGTAGTCAGGTGCAGGTAATAAATTACTAGCGCATGACTGTCTGACAAGGCTCTGCTAGCGCCAATGGGTCCCTTGGGTAATGATCCGCACCACTACCGAAATGGGTCAAAAATTGCACAACTTCAACCCTTTCTAATAAAGGCATTTTCCCCCTCAAACGCTTAACACCTGCTCTAGGGTTTGTGAAAATCCGATATTCCTATCATTTAATAGCTTTTAATGTAGTGTACCTTTTTGTGGAGTGGGTATACTTTAAAAATTGAGTAGGCTTTATCAGTAATTAGCGTCTTATTATAAAGAAATGTAACTTTATACAACCATCAAAATAGAGTTTAATTGCAAAATCAACTATTCCTCTATCAGCCTGTATTAAATTTATTTAGGTTTCATTGTCAATTCTGGAGTTAGAATTTTTTTCGACCCCCACCCACTCACATGAAATACAGGTTTATTTATTTGTTCACAGACCTTCTCATTTTCTGACATTGCATGCATGTTCAGATGCCCGAACCCTTTCTCTCTCCTCTTCTTCTCTCTCCTCTCTCTCTCTCTCTCTCTCTCTCTCTCTCTCTTCTCTCTCTCTCTCTCTCTCTCTCTCTCTCTCTCTCTCTCTCTCTCTCTCTCTCTCTCTCTTCTCTCTCTCTCTCTCTCTCTCTCTCTCTCTCTCTCTCTCTCTCTCTCTCTCTCTCTCTCTCTCTCTCTCTCTCTCTCTCTCTCTCTCTCTCTCTCTCTCTCTCTCTCTCTCTCTCTCTCTCTCTCTCTCTCTCTCTCTCTCTCCCTCTCTCTCTCTCTCTCTCTCTCTCTCTCTCTCTCTCTCTCTCTCTCTCTCTCTCTCTCTCTCTCTCTCTCTCTCTCTCTCTCTCTCTCTCTCTCTCTCTCTCTCTCTCTCTCTCTCTCTCTCTCTCTCTCTCTCTCTCTCTCTCTCTCTCTCTCTCTCTCTCTCTCTCTCTCTCTCTCTCTCTCTCTCTCTCTCTCTCTCTCTCTCTCTCTCTCTCTCTCTCTCTCTCTCTCTCTCTGATCTCTCTCTCTCTCTCTCTCTCTCTCTCTCTCTCTCTCTCTCTCTCTCTCTCCCTCTCTCTCTCTCTCTCTCTCTCCCTCTCCCTCTCTCTCTCTCCTCTCCTCTCCTCTCCCTCTCCTCTCTCCTCTCCCTCCCTCTCTTTCTCTCTCCCTCCCTCCTCTCTCCTCTCTCTCTCTCTCCTCTCTCCTCTCTGCCTCTCCCTCCCTCCCATCCCTTCTCCCTCTCCCTCTCCCTCCCCTCTCCCTCTCCCTCCCTCCTCCTCCTCTCCTCTCTCCTCTCTCCCTCTCCCTCTCCCTCCCTTTCTCCCTCTCTCTCTCTCCTCTCTCTCTCTCCCCCTCTCCCTCTCCCTATCCCTCTCCCTATCTCCTATCCCTCTCTCCCTCCCCCTCCCTATCCCTCTCCCTCTCCCTCTCCCTCACACTCCCTCACCTCTCCCTCTCCCTCTCCTCTCCCTCTCCCTCACCCTCTCCCTCACGCTTATGACATTCAAACTAATAAATATGGTGAAAAAAGAACAATATAATATGGTCATTTAATTGGTATTTCCGCAACTGCCGACAGTTAAAGCTTGCGTTGCCTTCTGACCGGTAGCTGACCTCGGTCAACGTGACCCAACTGGCAGGCAGAAGAAAGTAAGAGGTACGGGTTTTCGACGCCGTGATGAAAATGCATTTGTATGTTATATGAAGATTTATACATATGGTATATGCGCTTGAAAGAATGTGGTTATGTGTCAGGTGTACGTACGTCTGTGTTTTGTGTAAATACTCCACTATGTAAGTGTAAATACACCACAATGTAATTTCTCTCTATAGAGATTAATAAAGTTGTCTTTCATCTTATGTTTTATGTCTTCTAAACCACCATCATTCTGAGAGACATAGGCTAAGGACATTCAAAATTCAGACAATATTTTATATTACAAGATTATGGTTATTAAACACTGTATACATATCCCCTTGAATGCATTTTGAATTGCCAACTTTGGGATACATGACAAGAATAGGCACTTTAGTGGTGTCTAGAGTAGACAAAATCTCAATTTTGTCTCATCTCTATAGCAAGAAAATAGGCAGACACATTTTGCCCAATGTACCGATTTATTTTAGAATTTAAAAATTATCTTTCTTGTTCTCAAATCAATAGCAGTGGTACTTGAGACAATAGTGCTTTCAATTCGCAAAATGAGAGCTAATCTTAAAATCAAATTAATAATCCATGACATTTTATCATCATCATCATCATCATCATCATCATCATCATCATCATCATCATCAAAAAGTAAAGCAACTTTTTTGAGTACTGAGAAAACTTGCATCATACACCACAGACGAGAGCAATCTGTCAGCAGCAGCATTTCATGATAAAGTTTTCCTCTTTTTCACTTTCAGTCCAACATGTTTTCAGTGGCATTGTCTGAGGGTCAGATAATGATATTGGAAGAACTTGGCAATTCCAACTCTCAACTGTCCAGCCGCATCAACACATACAACAATGGGGAATGGCACTATGTTTCAATAATGAAAATGGGCCAAAAGTAGGTTATAAGTTTATCTCTTCATCAAAGAAAATATTGGTCACAGTATTGTTTGATGGTAAAAAGCTTCCCTGTATTTGGATCATTTGACCCTGAAATACAAAAGTTGCTGAATTCATATTTGACACATGTCTACGAAACACAGTTTTATCTGAAACATTTGTTTATTAATAAAATATGATGTGATTCTTAAGCCTAAGGAAGGTGTGTAAAAAACCCAAATATCTCAAAACATTTTATATAAAAAACAACAAAGAAGTTAGGCTGAATTCATAAACAAATTTGTGTTTGGCCAGGCTAGCTTTAGCCACATATCTAAATATCAATGATTTCATTTCTGAGATTCAAGAGGGTTTTTTTTGTTGTTGTAATTTTAGATAAATATCACTTTTCGAAGTGTCCATTACTTTTACAATGTGCTGACATATTGCTAGTCAGCAGTTGCACTGACTCCATTCTGGCAATTTTTTAAGAAAATGAAGAGATATTGTATAAACACAATTTTGTCAACAGGTTGACCATGAGTATAGACGATTTGGAAATGGTACAGAGTCTTGGTATGCAAGGAGAACTGATCACAGACATGCCTATCTACTTTGGAGGCCTTCCGTCTTCTGTGGATGTCATGTCTGACGTTGTTGGTCCCATGCCTGGTCTGAAGGGATGCATGGGTGATATCACCATAAATAAAGAGTATGATTTGTTTATATCTTGTTTTTGCTTTTCATCCTTTTATTATTTCACAAAAGATTCAGACTCACTAACTTGTTTTCATGTCTAGTGCTCTTTCATCCTACAATCTAGTGTGCTATGAATTTTGACTCAAAAGCTTAAATGTTTGTATAACAAAAAAACTTTAGTTGTGGACGTGGGGAAAATTAAATCAAATCAAACTATGTCCATGTGTTTAGCAAAAAGAAAAAGAAACATATGGTACCTCATTTCTCAAAACTAGAAAATTAGAGATAGGGCGAGACAGAACTGGGCGGCTGACGGTGTCATGATGACGAGGCCATGACTTGGAATATGATGGCCGACTCTTTGTTTTCTTTCCTCCTAAATTTGTTTTCTTTCCTCCTATATTAACTTTATCTGGTTTTTAGATAGCTCTACTTATCACTGATGGAAAATCAAACCTCTATACTTGGGGCATTTAATGGTCGTTCAGTGATAGATATTTAGCACAACAATGGAGTGAAGTCAAAAATGATCAATGAGAATACTTGATACTTGATCTGTCTTCTTTGGTGGAGTCTTCACTTATTGTCATTTATCTCTGGTAGATATTTAATGAGGATGTCCTTTCTTCATCACCATTTTATAACTTTTTAAAATTTTCTACACAAACTCAATAGCTTTGTTTAATGTTTGCAGGTTTAAGAATTTGGTGCAAGTGAAAGAAAGTAAGGGCATTTCCTTAGCAGATTGCACCTTAGAAAAACCAGGTAGGTGTTTAAAGAAAATTGTTGATGCTTTTGTATTAACCTCTCCACAAGTTTACCATTCAAGGATTGATAATTGATGACATGAGGGAAATCAACATTTCATAATCCAATTTTTAAAGTTTTAATCGTAATTACTTTTCAAATATTTCTTTTGTTTGATTTTTTGTTGTCGTCTTACATGTTTTTGTCTGAAGATGACTGCTACCCAACACCGTGTAAAGTGTTGTCTTGTCTCCTGGAACATGGAGTCAATACAGGATCATAGAAAATTCTGTTTAATGCATTTGGCCCTACAGCCAAGTTTGATACTCAATATCAGGACTTTTAATAATATCATTTAATATAGAAATACCATTGGTTAATAAAAGGAAACTACTGTCATAATTCCATCCCCTCCAGTCATTGATGTATTCTAGAGGGAAAAAATCTTTCAATGTTGAAGTATTGAGTTTTAAATATAATGAACAAAAGAATAATAAAGTGTAAAGCAGTATATGAAACATCTCTTGTTCACTCAGTTCCAAAAGTGATGGACATCTGATGTTGTGTAGTTTTTATGCTGTACTTTAAAATGAGAAAGATTATGTAGGTAGATATCAATAACCAATTTTTTTATAAACTTTTATAATGTACTTTTTAATTGGAGTTTTTTTTTCTCTCTGATTTTTGTTTGTTTTTAGGGGTTTTTTTATCAACTTTTAAAGCGGTTGATACATTACTTGCTTTAGGGCTAATTTTTAAAGTAATAGGTTAATATAGACGAGTGGTTGATGACAGACTGAACATTAAGAAAATTCTATTCTCTTAAAACTCTCATAAAATCTGTTTTCATAGGAGGTTTCAAACGTTTATTGACTTGGCTCCATTATAAAGGTTTGATTGGAATATATTATTGTGAAATACTTAGTCTTTTTGTTTCTCTTTTTCTTTCTCTGTTAGAATATGGAGCTTGAGACTCTCATTATCATTAATTTTTAGTATGAACACGGGAACGTGGTAGTCCAGAGGCAAGGTGTCAGCCTCTCAACCCAAGGGTTGTATGTTCGAGCCCCACCGCCGGTTGAAGAGTTTTTTTAGTAAAATCTATCCCCCTGGTCCAGGTAGGTGGATAAAGACCTAAACCCATTGGAGATGGACAATAAAAAATGAGGTCCTGTGGGAAGATCACAACACTCTGTGCACGTTAAAGATACCTTGCACTGTTTACAAGGCAGTCCGGGTAAAATAAAAAATCCCGTGACGAAAACCCACAAGTTCACCTTTGTTGTAGATGTGGGTAAATCAAATCAAATAAAAAAAATTGTTGTTCATATCTTCCCTAGAGGTGAGACCTACAGTAGATTCTGGCTTAGAACCGGACCAATGTTCATTGCCTCAAGTAGCCAGTGATGTGGAGGATCCCGATGCTGTTAAGGACGGTATCAGGTTTGGCGTAGAGCCTTTCAGCCGACACGAATATGCTCAGCTACCCATCAGGATACAGCTCAGGTACTCTCATCATGTAGTTAATATACTTACTTTCTGCTTATTAATGAAGCCGCAAGATCATTGTCTGAAAATGTTGTTCCTAACTGTGCGTGTACTACTCCTCGATTTAAGATAGATGTGTTTCTGATGCGCTGTCCATGTATGCATCACGTGGGTGATTAACACAGCAATCCTATTCAACATTTTGACAGTGCTAAGAGTGCGTGCGCCTTTTGTCCTACATACATTACAAGCATGTTATTTCCTGGGTAATACCAAGTAACTATTTGATCGAGTCAGTATTCGAGACTGAAGCTACACAGGTAGGCGTGAGCCTATTATTAGAACTTTTTTAATTATAACCTGTTCAAAATGGCGGCTGAGGGGAATGAAAATTCTACAGGGAAACAATGATATGTTCATTAATTAAACGTCACTTCTGGTAGAAAAATTCTTCAAATGAAACCAATTTTGGGATCATTGAGAACCTACATGCAAAATATGGTTACTCTTAGTGGCCTGGCAACAGAGCTTTGACGAACAGAGAAAGGCTAATTCAGAATTATGTATTTATAGATATCTCTAATGGAATTGTTGGAGACAACACAGAGTCAAAACAGAACGTTGTCATTCGTGATTAGATCCCACCATGATTTGGACAAATTTTAATCTTTTGTTTTACTATGACCTGTCTTGGGGACATACCATAGCTTATGAACTTTATTTTGGTATAGAAAAGGGGTTGACCTAGTTTTGGTGCTTGCGCACGAATAGAGTCAGACACTGATGATATACATGTTCATAAATATATGTAATCTTGTGACGTATTTTTAAATCCTTTAGTAAACATGGCTAGATATGATATAGCATGTACTTCGGTATTTAATGCAAACAAATTATTAGTAACTTCAATTTGAAATCAAATATTTTTGGATAGAGATTTCAATGTAGTTTCTATGATACTCTTTTTTACTTTTCTTTATAAAAGTTTAAATAGGTTATCATTTTCTAATGGGATGTTTGAGATATGATTATGACCTGGTTCAGCTAAAGTTAAAGGGACATTTCATTAATTGTATATACAACTTATGCAATAATGTGAAGATGGAATTTTGGTTTTCTTTTACCTTATGTTCCTGGAGTTAATCATCTACAATTTACATTATGAACGGTACATATAACTTATTTTTTTAATCATGTGCTAATAAAACTACACTTCTTTATGCTGCATATCACAAATCTCTGATTGTCATGTCTTTTTCAGACGGGCCGTCATCTCTATCAGTTTTAAAACTCAAGCCAAGAATGGAGTTATATTCTACACAAGTGATACAAAACATCGTGATTTCCTCAGTATATACATGCGCAATGGACTAGTCTTTTACTCCTTTGACTCTGGCACTGGCGCAGCCTTAATATCAAGTCTGAACTCCTACAATGATGACCAATGGCATACAGTAAGCTTCTTGTCTTTACACATTAGGAGTGTGAATTACCAGTTATAAAGAAAAGCTAGATTGAGTCAGCACAATCAAGCATTAATGAATTGATTTCTCCAAGGACATAAATGGAAGGCTTTACACCCAATGTAAATATGGGGTCCCTTGATCACCAAATAATTGAGTTGCAGGTATCCATAACTGGCCCTAAGCCGATTGAGGCATGTAAGCGGCGATGGTTGCCATTATAAGGGCTCTCTCAGAGTTTGAACGACCCACGCACAATGAGGCATTTAACTCCTCCTGCCAATCTGTCCCATGATGCATTGGGCGCTTTCCCAGATTGGTGGTAGCTCTTCTGCATGGCTGTTTTGTAGTACTATTCATTGTATAGTGACAGCAGAAGACATACATGCTGACTTAAGCATTTAAATGTTATCTATCTAAACATGTGAATCAACATATATGACTAGATTTATTTAGATATACATCATAGCATTGTGGGAAACTAGTTACTATGGCATCTTCGACATCCTATGCGTGTCATTTCATGACTTATTCTTGCCACTGCCAGCCGACTAGCAGAACGCTAGATCTTTTTTTTTTCGAAGTGCTTGCAATTTCACCCTTGAATTTAAACTTAAGAAATCTAGATTGCTCAAGTCTGACTTGTGTTCCCATAGAATCTAATTAATAATTGAATTATTTTTATATCACTCTTGTAAAAAATATGTTGTATCTCCTTTAGTCTAGATCTATTTATATTAGGTTCTAGTTCTGGATGAAGATGTTCTCCTGTCCAACAAATGAGTTGAAAGAAATAGGAAACGAAAAAGAAGAATAAATTTGAACTTGTAGTAAGGTTGAGACATTTAATAACTTGTTAGAGAATGTGAGAATTGAAAACAAGACTTCACAAAATATGAAATTACATTTTATGAATATGAATCAAAATGTAAAACTACAGGGGCGTTTAGCTCGTTTCAGGTTTTCCACAAGATTGGCCGTGACAACACTTTGCGTCGTCGTCGCATTTCCTCAATGCAAAATCCTATAATACTTGCGCATAGAATGTAAGACTGAACATCAATTTAACTCAGTTCAAACAAAGAAAATAGATAATATATTAATCTTGTTAAGCCTTGTCAATAAGTTATAAAAATAGGAACATTTAGAATGTTATGTACTACTACTCTATTATTTCTAGTTATTGTTATTATCATTACTGGTGGTCATCCTGTTCCTTCTCCTTTTTTTCTTTTTTATTATAATAATCATCACCACAAATGTTGGCATTTTTATTTACAGTATTAGAATGATTGTTAACAAGAGTGTAAATGGTAGCAGTAGGTATACTGCTTTTGTAATAACATTATTATTTATGAATAATGACGTTGGGTACTAACTGCCCTCGTATTTTACTATAGTTAAATAAGGGCTTCTTCAGACTCCACACAAAAGAGAAGATAATAAATTGCTCTTCATATTGGATGTGTGATGAGGCTTGGAGTCATACAGAACATTATGTTTATAGACACGAAGTAGGTCCAATAGGAACAAAGACTAGACAATTTTAAAAAAATTTAGATAGAGAAAAGCATTCCTTGGACATGAGACAGACTTGAACCAGTAAGTACTTGTTGTTATTGAATTCACTTGAAGGATTTTTGTTGTTGAAAATCTTTTTTTTTAAGTAGCAAAGTTGACATAATTATGTTGCGGTGTACTTTTCTTTCATGATGAGCTGGTGGGTGTTGAAACAAAGGTCAATAGATTGAGTCTACTTTGTCGCCATGGATAGCTTTTAAAGACTTCATTCCTTTAATGACATTATAATTTATTTACTCTCTTTCTTCAAAGGTCAAAGTCACTCGTCACCGTTTCAAAGGAACATTAGAAATTGATGGCATCAAAGTGGGTACAGGCAAAAGCAGAGGTGGCCAAATCATTGAACATCAAGCCTCCTCATTACTTGGGTGGACTGTCAGAGGTAGCCCAAAAGAAGGCCATAAAGAAACTAGGGGTGAGATTATATTTTTAAAAGATGATTATATTCCAAGGGTTTTCTTGTCATACTTGAATATTATTTGTATTTTGTCTCGTTTTCATGAAAATGTTTGAGGCCAATTGATAATTTAGTTAAAATGCATGTTGACTAGCTACCTGTTTATGTGCGAGTGTATGATATTGTGATTTGATGACACAAAATTACCCTGATGTCCATCCCAGTCCGTCCACCATCCAACTTTTTCAGGATACCAAATTTAAATTCACCCCTAACATCTCACTCCACTCCGGTTAACATTTACCTTTTGTGGCAGAGTCATGGCATACTTGATTGATCATTGAAGCGTTGTCACATAACTTTCTTTCACAAAAAAAGCGATGAAAATAATTTCCTTTATTGAAAAAACATCGGATGATAATTAAATTTGCCACATGGACATGATGCATGTAATGACTTATACAGAGTGATGCGTGTAGACACTAGGCTCTGTCTTATTGGGCAGAATAAAGGGAACGTTAGTCACTTTAGTATATCATCTGGTTAATTGTTTCATAAGCTTCTATTGTTCAGTGCAAACGTTTTGACTAGTAGACTCACTGTAGACGATTGGTAGACAGTGATTGAATGACAGCTCAAAGCCATTCTATTCGTGCATGATCGTCCTACTCAGATCAGACATAGGTTGTCCTTCCAACCCCATCCCTAGGCTTATCTCCCTAATTTTAACGGAGTGGTTGACATGTTCGGCCCACATGTTGGTCGTCTTTCCATCCTTCATGCCCACACATAGCTCCGTAATTTTATTGGTCTACAGAGTGGCTCTGAAATATGCAAATTACATGACTCATCTGATAACACGCTTCTTGCAGTCACCGCACTATTCAATTGGATGTGATCCAATCTAATTTGATTTAAAGGAGAAGTTAACCTCTGGCTATCATCACAATTCGGCTAACAGTTCACCTTTTCAGTTCTCCCAGGGTGGAATGTTAGGCAGAGACCACTGTACTTACAAAATTACAACAAGAAGAATAAATATCTCTGTCTGAAGTAAAGTAGATCATTACACTGATTTTTTTTAGCCTTTTGGTGACTATTGTGTGTATGTGTGTGTGTACTCTCTTACAGGATAGCAGTGTTGGATTTGTTGGCTGTCTGAAAGATTTTACCATCAATAAGATTCCAGTTGCAGCCAGGTCTCTATCTGAAGGCGTGAAGCCGTGCTCTAGTGGCGAAGAGGAGGAACATTTATTGGTGCTGGAGGTGGCAATGTTAAGTTGTGTAAGTGAAATGTTTTCAATGTCTGACAATATTTACTGGGGGTTTTGTTTTTTAAATCTTTTACTCTACAGTTATCACTGTATTAATTTTCTGCTTTCCTTTCGTTTGCCATTTGTTTTCACATTGTAAGCATGTGGTATTTTTTGGAAGAGGTATAGTAAATAAGTAGAAGTAGATGTATAGAGATATAGATTGACAATGAACGCTGTAAACAATTTTAAGTTGGGAATTCCTTCAAATTTTTTTTATTTTGTGTGATGGATTTACTAGGGCAAGATATTTTTTCTAGCTGTAAACATATCTTATGTACGTACATACATACATACATACATACATACATACATACATACATACATACATACATACATACATACATACATACATACATACATACATACATACATAGTACATATGTACATGCATACATACATACATAGAGAGGTACATAAATAGACCTATTATATTGTATGACCTAGAGACATTATGTCAGCCAATGTTTGTGACAACTGCTGTGTGTTTGTTTTCAAACAGATGACAGGTTCAAGGTTGGCAAAGACCTTGAATTTATGATGGATATAAGACCGCGGTCCCAGGAAGGTATTCTACTTGCTGTGCATAGCAAGAAGAGTGACTTCTTAGTTCTACAATTGTCTGAAGGAGAAGTAAGTATGCTATAGATGTAGATCTCATTTTGGACAAAAAAACTGATCATTCAATATTAAGAAGGTGGTTGAAAACATAAATTCAAGTAATATCTATCCTCCCCCTCCTGGTTCAGGTAGATTGATCAACACCTAGTCCTTTCATAGATGGACGAGTGAAATAGGCGTCTCATTCACAGATCACAGCACTCTGTGCACGTTAAAGATCCCTTGGCTGTTTACAGGGCAGGGCAGGGCAGGGCGGGAATAATTAAAATCCCTACAATCGGGCTTGCATCCTAGGAAAGTTTGATCTGACATTGTGTTCCTTTGGAAAGACACGTAACACGCACTTTTCCCACTCGACCCAGGTATAAATGGGTGCAAGCACTAGCTTGGGATTTAAAAACCCAGAGCCAAGACTACCGTCCTGTCAAGGAGGTGATTACAATCATCTGATCCGCTTTCGTGCTACATAAACCTTTTGCTTCTGTGAAAACAGCGATCACACAAGGGATAATTGAAACTATTGATTTGTAAAGAAGTTTGTCACATTGTTCATGAATTTGTAAAGAAGTTTGTCACATTGTTCATGAATTTGTAAAGAAGTTTGTCACATTGTTGATGAATTTGTAAAGAAGTTTGTCACATTGTTCATGAATTTGTAAAGAAGTTTGTCACATTGTTGATGAATTTGTAAAGAAGTTTGTCACATTCTTCATGAATTTGTAAAGAAGTTTGTCACATTCTTCATGAATTTGTAAAGATCTATGATAAAATTTCATTGCCAAAATTAAACCATGCCTCTTTTGTTTTCTTTTCAGGTAATCCTCTCAATGGACAATGGAGATGGTCTGATTACAACCAACTTCAAACCACCTCGTCACGCAATAGCCTGTGCGATACCGCTGGCATACTATCAAAGGTAAAATCACAATAAATTTTTGGATGAAGTGAAGAGATGAAATTGAAAGGATTCTTGACTGTTTTTCATGTACAAAGTATTTTGTTTTACTTCGAATTTTTTTTTTTTCATGTTAAACAGCAAGTGACACGAAAGAAGGAATACGTTTGATCATTTTAAGGACAATTCTCATATCCCATATATTGTGGACTTGCGCGTTTAGACAGTTTCACCGACGATATGAGTGCTTTGAAAACAGGGTTTTTAAATTACTTGAAAATTATTATGTTTTACAGGTTTTGGGCTGATATTATAATTTGGGTAAGGAAAGGGGTAAAGACCTGTAAATTTTCAAGATTCTAATTTTATGACAGATTGTTAAAAGTGTTGGGAATGTTATGACATATTATCTTAAAGGTAATTCCTTCTTGTTACAAGTAAATAATTAGTTATTGTGCAAAGTGTCTTAAATGGCTTTGTTTTGTGTTTTTTGCAGAGATGAGTTGTTTTTTTTAGCATTTTATGATATTTCTTTGAAATTAGAATTTAAGTTATTGAACTATCACATAGGAAAAGCTATTAACTGCTTCAAATCTATGCCTGTGATGTACACAAAGAAAGCGTGAGAGGAAATAATTGGATACAATAAACTGATCCAGAGGTAACAGGTGACTTGGTAGTCCAGAGGCAAGGTGTTTGTCTCTCAACCACATGGTCGTGGGTTCAAGCCCACCTGGGGTTGAAAACATTTCTCGAGTTGTTTTGGTAAAATTTACACACCTGGTCCGGGTAGGTGGATCGACACCTAGTCCCATCGGAGATGGGCGATAAAATGAAGGTCCCATTTGTAGACCACAACACTCTGTGCACGTTAAAGATCCCTTGGCTGTTTACAGAGCAGTCGAGGTAAAATTAAAAAATCTCACCAAAAACTTGGAGATCAGCTAAGTTGTGGAAATCAAAATCAAAATCAAACGATCCAGAGATAAAGCGGAATGGTCCTTACAGCAGATGATGGAAAGACAATCTTGACAAGGAAAGCAACGTTTTTTCTATACACGGAGCTTCCCCTCAATTGTGCCAATTTTTGTGTTTCAGCTGTCAAAGAGGGCACTACCCTAGAATTGACAGTAGATGGCCGAAAAGCAGAGGCAGTTACAGGGAAAGGCAAAGCTCTGCTGCTGATACTATCGATCCTCTTTATCTTGGAGGTGTGGCAGGTAAGGTGTTCTTGGATATATTTAGATTTTATGTTATATTTAAACACTGGGAAATGATGCAGCTTTCATTTTTGTCTATAAGGATTGCATCACTGCAAACATGGCTGAATTTGCTTTATTCATATTTATATCTCATATGAGGTAAAACTATCTTTAGGCTGTTAAATGAATTTGAGGGGGGAAATGCTTACTTCAAGAAGTAAATTGTTTTAATTTTTTTTTCAGTTTTATGAGCCTTTACAGATACATAAGAATTCAGCTTGATCCCTGATGACGATGACTAAATTGTTTCACATATAATTAATTTATATTATTATGTATATATATATATGGATATGTAAAGTACCCTTATAAATATATTGTTTTTCTAACTTTATTAAAATTAATATCTTAACTTGACACTAATTCTTCAAGAGCTGATAAATCGGTTAGGAAAGTTCTCAAAATACATATAATTAATCATTTTCACCTCTTAAAGGCATGTATTTCCATATATCTGATTGTTCCTATTTCTTTCTGCTCCACACAGATACATCTGCAAAAGGCATTGTTGCCAACGGTGACTTTGTGGGTTGCATCCGTAATGTACAGATCAATGGCAATGGTGAATACTTGGCATCAGGTGCACCAACAGGAGATGTGAACCTTGGTACTTGCCCTGTCTCTTTGCCCCAAGGCTTCAAATAAATGCGATGTGTCAGGAGGAGCATTCGAGTCACTTTTTAATGAATTTGAACCGCTCCAAATTTTAACAGTATTATGATGCAATCTTATAGTAATGAAAGATAAAAAGTAAATTGTTCAAAATTTCATGAACTTGACAAATGGATGGTGAATTATGAGAAATAAAAGATTAAATTTGTTATATAAGGTAAGGATGGTTATCTTTATGTTTAAGACCTATGTTTGTTAAAGAAATGTAATGGTAAAACAAGACAAGAATATCCGTCGACTTTATAGCTGAGAATTGGAAGATGGAATGTAGAAATAGCTATGCACGTGGAAGTTGCTTAACCATGATGACATATTCATGACAGTATTGTTTCTATTTTATCACTGCACTGAAAATAAATTTTAAAAATGTTTCTTGTTCTATAGAAGCCCAGGCAATTACAGGAATGATTTACCAATACAAAATTTCTTCGAAATGATTCTACGAATTCAGTTTGTAGGCAAAATATATATGTATACATACATGTATCAGTTTTGGACCCTTTTCGATCCCCCACCCATTTACTTTACAATTATTTGACTTTCGTGTTATATTTTAAAGTATGGGTATATGATTGTGCTGTGCATGTTTTATACTTTTTTTCGATTATGAAAATGAAGTTATTCATTGGGCTAATTCTTTTATTGAATTTACTCAAAATATCATAGATTTATCACTGTCATGTTTCTGCCATTATGCAAAGCAATCATTTAAGTAAGTGTTCCACATAAACTGCATCTATCCTTATAACAACGATTTTATTTCCTGTCTTGTTCAGTTTTGTTTGTTCACCAAAGGCTACGTTGTCAGCTGCTCAAAGCATAATAATATATTGAAATAATTCTTACATATATTTTTTTATTGATCCTGACCACGTGTTGTACTGTTAAATTTTTAAAAATTTGTGAAATAGACATGGACCAACAACTAAAATTATTATTTTACATGAAGAAAGCTGTCTGTTTCTTGCTGTTTCTTTTTGCGAAGAAGAATATTCTCGTCAGGGTAATTTTTTAGGACTCAATGTGCAATTTAAAACTATTTCTTAGTCATTTTCAACTTTTAGTACTCATCAAAAGATGAACACCGTGAGTTTCTTTTGAAACTCAGACCACTCATGTGTAGAGAAAATAATCATTGCACATTTTAAACTTAAATTTCTTCTCAGCCTTCCTTTCATTTCTCCTCTCATTACTTTTCTATACAGCTCTGAAGAAAAAGACTCCAAAATTGTCAAATTATTTTTTGTATTTGTTTCAAACACTTTTGCATAAAAATAAAACTCAGTTATGAAAATGTAAATGAAAACATTTTAATTCTCTTTTTTTCTCCTGGAGTGAATTAAGTGTGCAAAGTTTGAATCTATGGTGAGAAAAAAATTGTTTGTGAAATTTCTTAGCCTGCTGGCACCTTTACTGTTTTAATCAGCATCATATGCACATGTCATAGATTTATTAGGATTTTCTGCATTTTTGAAATGACCGAAAGGAAAATCTTAAAAATAAATCCTGAAGAATTTGTCAGATCAGCCAGAGTTTTTTTTTTTAAAGAGTCGCTTTTCTTGATGCTGTTGTCTGCTCCATAGTGCTTTCATAAACTTGTACCCAAAATTGTTTCAACTCCACCCCTAGAGATGAGTTGGTTGTGAGCACACATTTGAATTATTTTTACTATTATTTTGAATCAGTTTCTAAAGACCTACCATTGATTTACAATACTCATATATTGTTTGAGTATAAAAAAGGATTGATAATAACCTCAACAACAAAACAGTCACATTGACATCAATATCCTAAGATAATTGTCTTGTTTAATTTCTGAAAAGTGAAAAACAAGGTTGATGTTCTATTTTACTTTAGTTTTTTGACTTTTCAAAAACAAAAAAGATCTAAATGTGTTTATTTATAAATTATGCAAAATGTGTTATCAGCTCTTTGAACAGCAATGGATTTTTTGTGGATACAGTTTAGGGGAAATATAAGTTATGAAAATATCTAGTTAAGAAACAAAAAATCAATTATGTGATTTTTTGTTCAGATCAACTTTCAACTGATTTTGATTGTAAGGGGAATAAATATAGCTTATTTTTACTATCGCTTTTTAAATCTATTTCTTTATTGGAAAAAATCTCTTTTAGACTTGACTTTATTTCGAGATCAATGCATAGCTGATAAAAATCAAAATACATTTAAGTATGACTATGAAGAAAACACCCCAGAAACGGAAAAATGTAAGGGACATATTCCCCAAAACAAAAACAGAAGTTAATTTGAACTCAATCGTTCTCTTTTAGTATAGTGTTAAGGTCTTGCTGCTATCTTCATATCTTTCTCTGTTGTATTTATTGACATTGTATTTCAGTATCTCAACAATTTCAGTCCCTTGAAACTGTTTAGAAAATAAGATCCTTTGTTAGAGCATTTTTATTTCTGATTTTGATTGTCTCATGTGTTTTCATGACTATTTTTATACGTAAGAAATTGCAAATGTGTTGTTTTATTGAAATATGATGCAATAAATGAAATGAAAATATTTGCTGTGTTTCTGGCTTTTTTCTTGTTCGTTCGAGGTTCATTTGCTGTTTTTTTTTCTTTAAGGGATTGTCAACAATGGTAGTGAGCTCACTGCAATCATATTCTGTGTCTAGTTTTGCTCTTTTCATAGGTATTTTTACCTACACTCCTTCCCTTATCTTTCATCTTTGCTGTTTTCTCTTAATTCACCCTGAAATCACTGCATGTGATGGACAGGGAAGTTTCAATGAATGAAACAGACCATGTGGGATTATAAATCTCCATTTAAATGACATATAATTTGTCTTGAATAATGCCTCTTAATCTTAATCATGGGCAGTTGGCGAGTGCTGCTGCTGGTAGATTCTACTTCTTTCTTCTCACACTTCCAATTCTTGCTTCTCTTTTGTCTTGCTGTTTCTCTTAATTCACCCTGAGATCACTGCATATGGCGGATGGGCTAAATTTTAATTAAACAAAAAGCCTCTTAATTTTCAGTATTGTAAATGCATTAGTTCATTGTAAAGAATCCAAGTAAGCATTTTTTTGTTGTGGCGGTTGGCGGTCACTGCCTGTGATAGGTCCTGCTTCTTTCTTTTCACTCTTTCAATTCTCTTTCATTCTTGCTGTTTCCTCTTGTTTCACCTTGAGATCATCGCACACGGTAGACGGAGTAAATGTCAATCAATCAATTTATTATTAGCTTTTATCTCGCTTTTTTAAACTGGAAAAAAAGAAGTAGGATGAGACAGAAAAACGTATCTTATAAAATGTTAAAATCTTTTTATTGAAAAGACTTAAGTTTTCTTTCTTTTTATACAATTACAGCAGTCTCTACCAAATTGCACGTCACCAAAATGTATAATTCTTCATACTGCATGATTTTGTCATGTAATCAAATTTTACAACGCTAATTATCCCCTCAAAATGCAACAACGGCTGACTTGACCGCCAAAACGCAACATGTTTTCATGTGCAAAATAAACTCAATAACATTTTCTTGCCTCGTCCCGGTAACAAAATCTGTCAAGTATGTGTGTGTGTGTGACATCTATATCTGTGTAAACTATGTGCACACATGCGTACGACAATGCCTAGTCTTGGCTGTCTCGGCTCTTGTCACCCTTACCCACCCCTTCCTCCCCGACTCAGTCCTCGACAATGGTCTGCCAGACAAACACTCTGATCGGCTCTCTCTTTGATCACGGTGAGAAAATCTGAAAAAGGTCTTGTGTCACTTTTAACCATGGAGATCGTACTCCGTATGACATTCGTGTTAACAAATAAAAAAATTGTTCCTAGTTGCTGAATGTCCGACCACCATCCCATCCCTGTTTATAGAGGGAGAGAAGAATGACCAATTCATAAAAAGAGGTTAGGTCTATAATTGGGCCCTGTCCTCAAGCCAAGTAACAAACAAAACCCAAACGATAACAAACAACTAACAAACAAAAAAACTATATCCAACCAAGAATTGCCCTGCAAACACATGTAATGGGTTGTTGCCCTTGACTGTCAAAATGCACCATCACCAAAATACAAATTGTTTTGTCACCCGTGGATCCTGCATTTTGGCGGACACAACTGTATTATCTTTATGTTATGACAGGATGTATTTAGAGTAGCCTACTTTATAGATTTCTCTCCTTTTTAGAGATCACCGCATATGATGGATGGGGTAAATTGCAATAAAACTCGGAGGTCCCAATTTTTTACCTTTCCCTCTTTCATCTTGCTGTTTCCTCTTATTTCACCTGAGATTACCGCATATGGTGGACCGATTGTTTCATTAAAGAAAAATAATTTCTTTAAATCAGGAGTTTCGAAATTCATCCGTTTCCTTCAGAAATGTTTGATTTGTGTCAAGGAACTTCACTTAGATTTTCTTCCCAATGCTCACACTCCCCTTCTGCCCCACTACCACCGCCACTAACAACAGCATGTATAGCACAGTTTAAAAAGGAAAGAAAACCATTAACACGTTTCATGTTTGGTCAATGTAATATGTATTCAAAGTAAATGACATTTACTAGAAAAGTGTTTTTGGGTGTATGTCTCATTTCTATGATAAAAACATTTCAGGATGACAAAGTGTAACAAAGTTTTATGAAGAGAGTAAACAATAAGAGATCTAAATATCTTGTCTTTCATTAAAAAGCAATAGAAAAGGTTTTCTTTGGTAAAACAGTTAAAAGTAAGAAATAATCATGATTTCCGTTAACAGTTTCAAGCGACTTAGAGCTGAAGTGTGATTAACCAGGCTATATTTACTATCAGAGTTAAAAGTTTAAATACATATAGAGAAAGACATAGACAAATATGGTTTTTATATCTTGAGACTGAAAGTTCTGTTTTTCTACTTTTAAAGATTGCTTGTTTATATTATAGGCCTATGTAATTTTCAAGTTATTCATAGAAATTGTGCAGTTTGCAAGAAGACTAATTCAGATCTTGAAAAATGAGCCTAGGTGTATAAGACCTCAAAATAAATTCTTGTGAAATTACAATATTTCATTTTGTTTTATCAGATGTAAAATAATAAAAGAATTTTTTTTAATTCGTTACTAACGACTTTTTCACTCTCAGATATCTTCTTTGTTCTTGTTTATGTTTTTTTTGTTTTTCATAAGGTTTTTCTTTTCTGTTTTTTATTAATCCAACTCATATTATTTCCTTCTCACTTCTTAAGACTAAGATTTACTTGCTCAGAATACTAAGAATAGTTTAAAATAAAAAATTATTTCCTTCCCACAATTTTCATCAATTTGCAATAGCATCCGGGGGCAAGGTAGTGTTAGTTTTAGGAAAGATCTGGCCCTTATAATGAGAATTAGCATAGAGGCCACTTTCATCTTGCCAAGTATTCCAGCCATTGCGACGGTGATCTGCAGTGTCTGTGAACTGCGATTTCATCTTTTTGTAGCCTGCTGACTTGTCTTCAAAATCATGAGGATTCACCTGCAGAATTGTAAAAATTAGGCTTTTATTTATTTTCGAGAGACATTTAAGAAACAAAACCGTAATTCAATTATTATGGTCTACAGTATATCATGATAATAACAGATTTTATCTTTACTCACGCTTTGATATTTGCATTGCAGGATAATTTTGTAAAAAAAAAAGGAAACAAAAAAACCAAGAGAAACCAAAAAATAAAATTGTCACTTTCAAGACCTGTTTCCTTTTCTTCACTATAATCAAACTAAAGCAATTTCAAAGGTCTGCAACATTCAATCTTCTTCTTCTTCCTATAAAAACCACAACTTTATTTATGAAGACTTGTATAGCTTGTTGTCTTATGATTAGATCTATGTATTTCTAACGTCTAAAATGTTTTTGAAGTAATTGAGGTTTTGGCACTCTTTGGCTGTCCTTGGCAAACTGTTCCACAATCTAATTGTTGACGGGAAAAATCAGTGCAAATGTGAGTCTGTTCTAGATGGTGGTAATGGTGTGCTGAATTTTGTAGAGGATTGTCTTGTTTTTGTATTTCTTTTTAAAGGTGTTCGAGTGGGAATTTGAGAGATTGGTGGTGTCTTGAAAAATATTGTAAATTTATTCATTGCTTTTTTTTCTTGGAGTGGTACTGGTAGCCATTGAAGGTTTTGAACCAGTTGACTGGATTGAATGGTCGGGTTGTAAATCCCACTCAAATCGGGCTGCTCTGTTTTGCACTTTCTTTAATTTTTGTATGTCATTTTCATGATATGGGTCCCTAAACAGTTTAGGCCTAACATCCCTAGCATTTTTTATCACTGATCTGTGACAGCGCTATGGTTGCTGTCGAAGAAGGCAAGTGTTTTATTCACTTTCTTCAATATAGTATCCACATGCTATTTCCATTTAATCCTTTCATCTAGTGCGATGCCTAAATATTTTGCTTCTTTTGTACTTTTTAGTTTTTCTTTGCAAATAAAATAATAAAACATGATAGTCTTTTTTATCGGTTATGCATAAAAGTTGACAATTTTCTGGATCGAACTGCATTTTCCATTTCTCCTCTCAATGCTGCAATTTATCAAGATCTTGCAGAATCTTTCCATCTTGAGAGTTTTTGATGTCTCTATACAACAAGCTGTCATTTGCAAACAGACATATTTTTGTACCTTCATTAAGTCTTTCAGGCATATCACTTATGTAAATCAGGAACAGCAATGGTCCAAAAAGTATGCCTTGAGATACATCCAACTTCACAGGAGCAGATTCAAATATGCTGCTATTTAAAAATGACCCTGTGGGTTCTGTTCTTCATGAGGAAAGATTCTTTCCAGTTTACTACATTTTTTTCAATTCATAATGTTTCACTTTTAACAAAAGATTCTGATGATGCACTTTGTCGAAGGTCTTTGAGAAATCCAACAAGACTGCATCAGTTTGTCCTCTAGTCTCCAAGTTATTGATAAAGTCCTGACAAGTTGTTATTAATTGTGTTTTACAGGACCTACGTGTCCTGAAGCTGTGTTGTATATCAGTCAACAGATCATGTTTTTCCAGAAGATTAATAACTGAACTGTATAATGTGTGCTCCAGCACCTTGCAGCACACTGATGTAAGAGACCAGTCGATAATTTTCTGGTAAAGCTTTGTTTCCCTTTTTGAAGATTGGAATAATATTGGCTTCTTTCCAGTCCTATGGTACAATGCCTGAAACAATAATGTCAGTACTGGAGAAAGTTTATCAGTGCAAACCTTCAATAGCCTAGTGAGTGTCTTATCGAGGCCTCTTGTTTTGTGTTAGTTTAATCCTTTGAATAGTTTGAAGAATCCTTCTGCTTGTAGCAAGACGGTTTCCATTCTCCCAATATTGTTTACATGAATATGGCTTTTGGTGTCACTAGTGTCAGATTGTTCTGATGGGTCATTGAAAACATAACAAAACTGATTATTCCAGATATTAGCCTTTTTCTGAGGGTCTTGATGATAAATGCCTTCGTTGTCTTTCAATTCAGGGACATGATTATTACTTCCTTTTGATTTGGCTTTGATAGAGCTGAAAAGCTGTTTACTGTTTGTCTCTCCATCTATGAGATCTGTGACATATCCCATATGGGCTTTCCTGCATTCTTTCTTCCCAGTCCTCTTTACCTGTTTAAATTTCTCTGATTGGTATTTTTCATTTTATGTATTTCTTTTGTTTTAATCGGACCAATTTTCTCACTTTTCCATTAACCCATAGTTTGGTCCAGTAGTTTTTATATTATTATTCATCATTGCCTGTAAGTTCCGTTTGACTTTATTTAGGTTTATCAGACATTTCTTTATGCTCTCTTCCCACTACGCCTACCTCAAGCCATGGAAATGAGGATAAGCAGAAAAAATAGAAGAGCAAAGTGAAAACCTTCAATGAATCATAAGTATCCTTAAGTTCTCAAATTGAATTTCTTTTGATCTACATATTTAAGCAAAATGTTCAAGTCTATGAACAATACATTCTTTTGGCTGAAGGGACATCTTTTATTCAGTTACCTTTTCTTCCTCTTCCTTCATTGGGTATGGAGGGATATAGTCAGCAACATATGTGGTTTCCAAGTGGAATTTCCCATGATCTTTATTGTGGTATGGCAAAACAGAACCACAGCTTTTCTTGGGATCACCAGTGTCCCTGAGAAAGTAACATGCATGAAGTAAATCAATGGGAAATGGTCAAACGGTTTCATGCTTCAATGAACTGATGGTACACTGAAGGCAACAAATAGCAATATGTTGCTGACAGTCACTATGAGCATAAAAAGCTGTTATTTTTAATGTATTTTTGTCTAAAACATCTAACTAAAACTTTTCCCACCATCTCCATAATATACCATTCAAATTCAAGCAATGGAAATAAATAAAACCCCTAACTGCTCTATCCGTGGTGGTGTACATTTCCTTTGACCCTTAGTCAATTATTACATTCTTACTCAAAGTTGTCAAACACTATGTGCGAGGATAACAACTTGCAGTAAGGAAATAAACATGGTAAATGAATTATCATAAAGCAACTGTGTCTACTATTGTGGTCGTTATCTAATTTGGCACGAAAAGAAAATATATCGTCGGTGAAATTGTCTTAGTGCTTAAGTCCAGATAAATGGGATGTGAGATTTGTCCTTTAAAATAAAAGATCGAACAACTTCTTTTATGTCTTTATAAATATTGGAAGCCTTGAACCAATAGAAACTGCCTTCTGCATTACGGGCTGGGGGTGGGAATGTGAGACTGCAAATGAAAGTATGTTTGAACAGTGTTATTAAAAAGCAAGTAAAATATCCCAATGCAGTTTCCAATTCTTTGATGAAATTTCTGTCTCTTAGTGCCAGGAAAATTGACGCTATTGTCACCCATTAACACCTCAAATCAAAATGTCCAAACACTTCAATAGACCCATAAAGAAAGATGTAAAAGATCATTCTTACTATCATCTATAAAATTATTATCACTACCATCCCCAGCATCATTATCATCACCGCTCCTTTGAAATATTATTTATTGCAATGATTACAAGTATTAGAAAAATGGTAATATTTTTTGTATGTTATGTTATATACATTTTTATCATGTAATGCTTAAATGTGCGTAAGCTGTTTATGAGTGAATAATAATTTATGTATAGTAAAAGTGGGTTGTGTTTCATATTGTATTGAAGGAATTGTAGCACTAAAACAATGTGCCACTTTTTGGACAATAAAGTTGTATCTTATCTTATCTTATAAGCTAATTTTATGCACATGATCTAAATGAAGATTTCCATTTTTCTTCTCGTAAGTCAAGGAGAGGACTTAGTTATTTAGACCTTTCAAACACCTCAATTCTAGTTCAACAGATTATGTTTTTTCCCTTTACTAGATTTTAAAGACAAAAATAGTTATTAAATTGTTATCCAAAATGCGTTAAACAGTATTTGCAATCCTATTTGATGATTTATTACGTTTTTTTGCTTCTCCTGAAAATGATTTCATACGAGTTATGTGTTTAGATACTTTCACTGACGATATATATGAATCATGAATGTGTTTCTGTCACCTTGGACTAAATCTCTTTAACTTTGGATGTTGTACAAATAATTCTTGCGAAGACCAACATGATTATTTCAGTATTTATAAGACTACAAACCTATCAATGCCAGCCAATGCACTACCCAGAGTATTCATTTGAACCATTGTTTGATGAGTTTCTCTGTCTTCAAACTTCGGCTTGAGGTGGACTTGGTTGGCATGGTCTTGATAAGTAGTTTCTGGCGTTGTCTAAAAAGTTCAAAGAGTTTTTATTTAAAGTTGATAACAAAAGTTTAGAAGAAGGCATTCAAAATTCATAAATAACATTGTCCCAGTCGTATCCATTGGAAACTCTTATTTCATGAAGACACTCCACACTGCTCAAAAATCCTCCCTCTTAGTCGACAGGCATGGATGATGCTCTAATGGGTATGAGGTAGCCTTCCCTCCCTGTTAGGTTTACCGTACTTAATGTTACTTTACAACGAATGTGAATGTCTCCTCTAACTTTGAAATGAGTGCTCCAATTGGTCCATTATTTCAGCACAATTGAATACTTAGGGAACAAATTACAACACTTTAAATGTAAAGCACAAAGTATGTGTGCCGGTGCCATAACACTTTCACTAAAGAAGCATAATACATACACAGGCGTATCTTACAAAAGGAATTTTGCAAAGGCCACTATAGACTAAGCAGTATCAATTTTTCTGTAGCTCTCTGAATTCCATTAACAATTTATATCGGAAATGTGCACAATATAGAAGCAATAACTCTTAAAATACAATGAAATAAGACATATAATACATTATGCACATTCATTGATTGTAAATGACAGATTTGAGTGCATGCACGGTTCTGCAGTATGTGGATATTAAACATAAATTTGAGTCTGGTCACTTCTTTGCTAACACCTCTCACTTTTTTTTTATAAACGGTGTTCTTTTTTAAGCAATATTTTTATAAGTGGTGAACATTGTACAAAATCGTTCTTTAAAACTTGTTGGGATAATAGTATGATCATCCTACACTTGCAATGTGAATTTTTTAGTGTACAGGACATAATTATAAAATAACTTTATATATATGAATCTTACACCATCGGTTATGTTTCCTATACGTTTATAAGTAGACTCTGTCATTGTCCGCACTGGATGCCTGTTGAGATCATAGTCTTTGGGTTCTGATTCCCTTGCTTGGTGCCTGTTGGAATAGGAAGTGCATTTGTTCTTTTAAAAACAGGATGCATGAATTTAAGAAACATTCCATTCACCTTTGATTCAGTATGTATTTGTGAGGTTTTTATCATACTGACATGGTTGGCCTATAGATAACTTATAACAGAACTATAGTTAAAGTATGATATTTTCATGAGAAATGTTTTTGACTCCACTATATTTATATATGTTTTGTATACACATAATTATTATACATACATTTATCCTTCATTGTCCACGAAGGTACTATAACCAATTAGGTCTATACTAGATCTACATTACTTCAAATTTCACACATCCTATGTGTAGTGCTTTACTGAACAATTTAAACAATTCATTCCAAATTGTAAAACCATCTGAGGAATAGGCCAATAGGCCCTTCAAGTTAAATGAAAAGAAACAGAAACATAAATAGTCTAAAATAAGAAGAGTGGCTTAACGTCAATATGGTTATAACGTGTTTGTTAACAATTTTCTTCATTTCAATAAAACTTCTCATTTTAATAAAAATAAATGTTGTTTGTTCTATGCAATAACTATAACTAACAAGAATCTGTTGTTACCGTATTTTGTCTTCTAGCAGGTGGTCATACTGCTGTTAATCTGATGCTACAGTAGCTATGTTGATGAAATAAGGGAAACTTGGCACATTCCATAACTGGCATCGCATCAATCAATCAGAACACTCAGTTTAAATACTAAATTATACGAATGGGTCATATAATATTGCCTCCAGAATTACACAGATAATAACAATGCAAAATTTATATAGCGTCCCTATCCATGAAGGTCATGCTCAGTTGCACTTTACAAAGGGCAAGACATACATCACAAAATAGCTTACATAATGTACTCAATATTTAAGATTACTATAAAATCATGACATCTACATACACGAAAAATGTTACAATTAAGATGAACAGTACCTAAATGATGATATGTGCTAATTACACGATGGCTCTATACACGCATGCGCACACACACACACACATATACACACACACATTGCAGGTGCCAACCCCACACATCCCATGATAGGTCTAAATGTCAGTTTTAAAAGTCGCCTCGTATATAAAAATATAATAATAGTTAAAGAAGAAGTCAAACTAAGAGATCTAAGAATAATTACATACACATCACAGTGTTAAAGATACCATACATTAATAAAACACCAAACCCATAACACAGGTTTTAGAAAATGCCAATAAGTTAAATATTATGCGAGTCGAAAGTAAAGTGGAAAAACTCTGTTTTAAGCGATTGTTTCAAGGAAGGAAGGGTTGTACAATTTCTAGTTTCAACTGACAAAGAATTCCATATAGCTGGGGCCGAAAAAGGTGAAAGAACGTTAGAGAAATTTTTCTTAGGGAGTTGCAAAGATTGTGATGACCTAAACGGACGATTGGGGTGGTGAACTTTAAGGAGATGTTTTAGATAGTCGGGGGCAGTGTCATGAATGCAGTTGAAAGTCAGACATGCTATCTTATATACGATTCTCTTCTCAACGGGAAGCCAATGTAGAGAGCACAAAACAGAAGTAATGTGTTCAGATTTTTTGGTCTTAGTTACAATTCTTGCTGCTTTATTTTGAATTAATTGTAATCGATGAATAGAAGTCTTTGGCAACCCATAGAAAAGAGAATTACAGTAGACAAGACGACTTGTGACAAGGGCATGGACAAGTATTTTACATGTTTTTTCATCTAACAGATTTCAGATACGAGAGATGCTTTTAAGGACAGGATGGATTGTTTGACAAACTTTGGTGATGTGAACATGCATGTGTAAAAATTCATCAAAGGAGAAACCGAGATTTTTGACGCTATGGCTGTTACATATAGTCCTATTGTTTATGACTAGCTCATTTAACTCTTAAAGCACTGAACAACGCTGTCAGCGTTCGGCAGCCATTCACGTTTTGACTGAATAACGCTGTCAGCGTTACTTTAGTATTATTTCGTTTGACTCAAGTATAAGTTTTATAATCAAGGGAAATCACTCTACTTATTCACATGCCCCATGAAAGTGAAAGTAGAACGGAAACAACTGAAAAATCTCGTGTTTTCTTTGCGTTTTTTGTCTTTTTTGGTGTTTTTTCTTCAATCCTGTAAATCAGATGATTGTTTTTACAAATATGGCTTCTGCTAGTTCATCTAGTACACCTTTTTGAGGCGATTGACAGCACAACAAGCCTTAGAACTCTGTACTGTTGATGAAGGTTCTGATTTAGACAATGATAAATCTCATGATAATTTGTTTGAGTTCGATGGTGATTTACCTATGGAATACAGTGACGATTCTGATAGATCTAGTGATCCCAGTAGTGCAAAAATCTATTTCCATTCGTCTATTGATGTTGATTTGAAACTGCATTTAATTCCTGTTATGTTGATGTAAGATTTGTCTTTCTATCTCTATTCTGAAGCTTGTTATAAATATTTTTAAATATGTTGTCTGCATGATCCTAGATCCACAAAAATTCCGGAAAATAAGAAATAATTTCAGATTTTAAGAGTTAATATAGTGTCCTTTCCTTTTTTTCTAAATGTTATCAATTCTGTCTTGTCATTGTTTAATTTCAGTTTGTTTTCTGTCATCCAGGTCCTGATGTCTAACTTACACAGTTGATGATGGCTGTTTCTTTCTTTGTTACGTAAATGTTCATGCTGAATGGGGTTTAGAGTTGCATGTCGTCAGCATAAAAATGATGATCAATGTTATGGAGTGCGATGATGTCACTGAGAGGTGTAGTGTATAGTGTAAAGAGAAACGGACCAAGGATTGATCCCTGTGGGACGTCAAATTGGATATTCATTGCAACGAAGAAGGACTAGCACTTATGATTATTCGCTGAGTACGATCGATAAGATAACTCACAAAACCACTTCAGAGCCATACCCGTGATGCCGAAACATTGCTGCATTCTAGCAAAGAGTGTTCAGTGATCCACAGTATCGAAAGCCGCGCTCAGATCCAACAGTAGAAGTGCGACATTGTCATTGCATTGTAGCAGGTTGATTATGTCATTTTGGACACGGATTAACACAGTTTCAGTACTGTGGCCTCGCCTGTATGCTGATTGAAAAAGGGGCACAGGTTGTGCTCATGGTGTGGTTGGTGATTCTTCACACAATGAGTTTTTCAATCATCTTTGAAATGAAATTTAAACAAGGGAGGTCTGTAATTTTTCATCATCTCGTTGTCAAGATTCTTCTTTTTTAAGAGTGGAGTCACGTGCATGCTTCTTTGAAAATTGGAAAATCCGCATTTTGGATGGAACAATTGGCGATGGAGGTTATGGCTGGTGCAACCTCATTAATATTTGCTTTTAGAACCAACGT
>JAXRKP010000447.1:120000-125000 GCA_037039925.1 Doris montereyensis | reverse complement strand
CTCAAAATGAAGAAAATGTATGCAGGTATGTGGAAGCTCAAACCAGTAAATGTATTAATGCTTTCATTTGCCAATGATTTAGTTCTGTTTGGAATATCAGAAAGTGACCTTCAGTCGAATATCAACAGTATGAACAATGACCTAAATAAAAGAGGAATGAGAGTAAATGCAAAGAAAACCAAAATAATGCTAGTAACTATGGCTAAAACACAAAATCTTAAACTGGGCAGACAGAATTTAGAACAAGTTCAAAGCTACAATTACCTAGAGTAATGATGAATTCAGAGGGAAAACTAAGAGAAGAAATCAGCCAGAGAATCCAAAAGGCAAGTATAATATATAACCATGTAGGAAAGGTATTTTGGTAAACAAGAATTGTAAAAAAAATAAAAAAATGGCAGTATACAACACAGTTTATTGTCCTACTCTCTCTAAGGCAGCTGAAATGAAATATTTAAGAAGAGCAGTAGGGAAAACTAAAAGAGACAAAATCAGAAACACAACAATAAGAGATCAAACCAAAGCAGATGGCATAAAGACTAAGATAGAAATAAATCAATTGAGATGGTTTGGGCATGTAAACAGAATGAATGACAATATAATAGCTAAATCAGTATACCTTGCCGAAGCCCAAAGTAAAAGATCAAAAGGCAAACCTCGGAGAAAGTGAAAAGAAGGTATAAAAGAGGCATTAAAGCATAGAACTTTAACATTTTTGGAAGGAAACAGAAAATGCCAGGACAGGACATTCTAGAGAAAGATCATCTCGGGCATCTGAACCCATACACCGAAAGGTAGAATCTATCGATCTATCTGTTCCATGGCGGAGGCCGTTGGGTTACCGGTGACCAGTCTTCTCCACTCCTTCCCGTCCTCCGCCTGTCTCATCAGCTCACCTAGCTTCAGGCCCATCCATTCAGTGATATTGTCATCCCATCTCTTCTTTTGTCTGCCTCTTCTCCTACCTCCTCTGACAGTTCCTTGAAGCACAGTTTTTTGAAGCCCTCCTTCTCTCACCAAGTGTCCAAACCATTTTATTTTGCGCCCTTTGACATTGGTGAGGAGGTCTTCGTAAGGAACAATGGTTTGTGTTATTCTGTCTCAGACTTCTTCATTATTGATATGGTCTTTGTGTGAGAGATACCGAGCAGTCCTCTAAAGCACCTCATTTCTGTTGCCTGTATTCTCTTCTCTATATCTGCAGTTAGTGTCGACGCATCGCAGGCGTAAAGAAACACCGAGTGAACAAGGGGGCGCATAAGTTTTATCTTTGAGCTAAGGGATACTTTGTTGTCTTTCCAGACGGTTCCCATTTTGGCTAATGCAGATGTTGTCATTGCACTCCTTGTTAATACTTCAGGTTTTGATCCTTCGTCCGACAGTATTGCTCCCAGATATTTAAAACTTGTGCACTGTTTCGCTTCTCTCCGTTGGCGATAATGTTAGTATGGATTCCAGTGTCTCTGTTAGTCATCAGTTTTGTCTTGCTTGTACTGATTTCCATGCCGCATGCTGCGGTAGATGTATCTAGTCTTCTAACCAGATTATTCAGTTCTTGCTCTGTGCCTGCGAGTCCGTCAATATCATCTGCGAAGCGCAGGTTTGTGATTGTTCTTCAAAAAGGAAAAGAAAGGTAGAATGGGAACTGATAAAGAAAGAAAGAAAGTATGTATTGTTTTGACTTCCGTCAAGTAGGACACGCCCCACCCCTACTTTAAAAACTTCTGCTATATGGACGCTTTTAAGGACAAGTGGGCTATCCCGAAAAATACCTTTTCGTGAAAATCAGCAAAGAAGATTTTGAACCTCAAAATCATCTCTCATCCATTTATTTCGCAATGATATTTGGTGTACATGTGTCTGTTTCTAAACTGTGATAATATGAGTTGAATACACATAAGTGCTCTGCAAATCTATTTATAGTTTTTGTAGAATTTAGTGAAAAACATGGGTTGGCCCAGTTGTTCATATGTCTGCGATATCATTGTGAAACAAATATTGGAATAGCAATGGGCTATCCTATCAAATTACAGACACATTTGCAATGTTTTTGATTAAGATATCAAGAAGCACTCAATACAATATGATTAATTAGGGTTTATTGCTTTAAAAAAAGAACTTGTGAAAGAGTAGATCAATAATACTAATACAAATTTAATAACAGTAACAGTAACACTGTATAGTAATAGTATGTAAATAAAGCAGAATAGTCGTTTATCATAAAATCATTATTATCAAAAAGCATTTCACACCAACAGATAGATTCTTCTTCTAATTTACTCATTAAAATCTTAAGAATGAAATTTTGATATTATTTTATGCTAAGGTTTTCAAAACATGACACATAATTTCTCATTTCCAACAAAACTTGTTGTATCTCAAAATCTCATGTTTCAGAACAATGTAATAAATGTTTATTTTAATTTTAACCATTATTATTATGGTCTACATGTATGTGTTTATTAAGTCAATCAAAGAAAGAAAAGTATGTTTCGTAAGGAGACTCCTTAGACATTATAAAAATTGGGCGTATTTTTGTTAAAGTAAGGAAAGAAAAGTTTGTATTGTAAGAAGACTCATTTTGGTCTACTTTTACACATGATAAAATATAATAAAATACTATTATGAATCGAAGATGCTGTAACTGTAACTGTACTGTAAGCCTGTCAAACCTATATTACCAAAGAAATGCCATACAAAGGCTGGTACTGGTACACTATAATGATTCAACATGCGACAAAGAGAATGTTAGTGTTGGAACACGCATTACAAAACATAGATCTATTGTGTTTCATCCACTTCCATTTCCATAATATCATCATTCCCATCGTCAGCACGGTGTGCCTTCCCGCAACAAACTGTTATAAAAGGCATGATGTACCGATGGAATGTAAGGAAATAAACTTTGTATATCATTGAACTTCGCAGGCTTGATAGGATGGCCGTTTGGGTATAGTTGAGGTAGTGGGTCAGACACTGGAATTATAGACGGTCTGCCTTCTCTTTGGGTTCTTCTACCAATATCAAGGCATTGGAAAGGGACCTCCTCGTTCAAGGAATATTTGAAGAAAATTTTGAAAGGACATTCTTTTCTAAACCTGAGCCATTGAATTCTTAACCATTCAACTTTCTCTCCATTTACATCAGCTTTTCTATGCACAATAGATTTCAGTAATTGTTCAACATGAACTATATCATCAGATGACATATCAATGACTCTGAATTTCTTGCTAGCATTTGTCACAAGTTTAACCCAATCCCCTGGTAAGAAAAAATGTATGGGTGGTTCGGTTTTTGTTGTTCAATTTTGCCAAAATCTCTGTCGCAGCTCATATAACTATGACCCGAAACATAAAACTTTTGATCAACCACTTCAACATTGTTTGACTCATCATTTACAACATAAAGCCAGAATAAGCAAATCTTGATGTTGCGATTCTGCCCCCCACATGTGTCAGTATATGCAATTAAATTTGTAGGGATGTCATTTTTCTTTTATGTACTTGATTAAGCAAGAGCCAATTTCATTCGGCCCCCTCGATGCTTGTCCTTCGTGCCACATACACATGAACGCTTTGCCACTTTGCTCGTCATGGATTCCTAGATTTGTACGTCCATAGTTGTCTTTTATAATAAAACGTTTGTTGTTAGGACAGGAGTTGGTACAAAATTGTTTCTTTGTATTGGGGATCTGACACAGACGACTGGAATTACTCATGCACTCTTCGGAATGTTAGGACTTTAGGAAAGTTGTCGATACAGACTGACCATTTTCACGACTTGTTCCGCTGAGTTCTTCTATCAGGTAAATCACTGTTCTCTCTTTTCTGTTTGCGCCAAGTCTGCCTTTATATCTTTTGTTTTCCAAAAAATGGGACCCAATGATAACTTGAACTTCAATTAATGTTCCTCAAGTCTTTCTTAACATTTGAAGTACTTTGGTGTTTTGCTTTCAATTTGTGTGTTTGTGAATATTTTTTTTAGGTGTGAGCGTCAGCAATCCTTTACAGACCACATTTCACTCTTTTTAATAAGTCCCTTTTCACGCAACTTTTATTCTGTTAATCTGTTTAGTTCAAAGTTTGGCGATTTCTTTCAATTGCACTGCTTGTCTAAAAAATGACACAGACGGCTTTGAAATTACCATGCACTCTTTTACAAAATATTTTTCGGAAGATGAAAAAAGCCTATAGCAACTTTAAATTGTCTGGTTGGCTTCAGGTCCAGTGCTTTCTAAAAATAGGATCGGACATCAGAAAGGAGACTGTGACAGACTGACCATTTTCACGACAATAATGATGATTTATATTTCTACTAATTGGCAATACGGAAAGAGTCCATTACAAATGTGATTTCGTCTCCACTATGCACAGTTCTTAAGTCCAGGTAATACTAATAGCACAGGTTCAAGTAGAGTTCAAGATTTGCCAGCCACCGTCCATCCCGTCCCGATTCTGGCAAGCTTATCGATCGATGACAAGTTTGTGCTAGTCTAGTTTAGATCAGCTCGACAAAAGCCTTTCTTTTCGTGAGGCAAACATTTTACTATCGCATCCTCACTCATTTTATAAGCGAAATCTTTGAGCAGAATGGTACAACGATAAACCCGTAACACGTGGATAGTATAAAGGCGTTCAATTTTTACAAAAAACGGGACAAAGGCATTGGTTTTCAATCATCCACACGTCCGGATCGCGAGTCATCTGATCAACGGTAAGGCACCGGCCGTTCCACGCCCGAGTGTGTCGGGAAACACAAACACAGACTTGAGAACTAGGGAAAAGTCAGGATGCCCAAGACGGACGCGAGCAGTTCATTTACGTACTGGCGTTGGACCAGAATTTTCACAGTTAACTGAAAAACATGACTTTTAAAAAAGCTAATTTACTTGCTCCACAGTCCTTTGCTATCTCTTAAAGTCATATATCTGAATCCTCATGTTCTAAGCTTTTAACATGGTATATAACACTTGTAAAAAAATATAACATGTATATTTTGAC
>JAXRKP010000447.1:77500-115000 GCA_037039925.1 Doris montereyensis | reverse complement strand
CAAAAGTGAAGAAAATGAATGTAGGGTGAAAGCTCAAACCAGTAAATGTATCAATGCTTTCATTTCTGATGATTTAGTTCTGTTTGGAAAATCAGAAAGGGAATTCCAGTCAAATATCAAGATGATGAACAATGAATTAAATGAAAGAGGAATGAGAGTAAATGCAAAGAAAACGAAAACAATGCTAGTAACTAGGGAAGCTAAAACATAAAATCTTAAATTGGGCAGGGAGAATTTAGAAAAAGTTCAAAGCTACAATTACCTAGGAGTAATGATTTACTCAGAGGGAAAACTAAGAGAAGAAATCAGCCAGAGAATCCAAAAGGCAAGTGCAATATATAACCATCTAAGAAAGGCATTTGTAGGTAAACAAGAATTGTCAACAAAAACCAAAATGGCAGTATACAATTACAACACAGTTTATTGTCTTACTCTCCTCTATGGCAGTGAAACCTGGACCTTAGACAGTAGGGAATACAGTAGAGTACAGGCAGTCGAAATGAAATATCTAAGAAGAGTAGTAGGGAGTAGGAAAACTACAAAGACAAAATCAGAAACACAACAATAAGAGATCAAACCAAAGCAAATGGCGTAAAAACTAAGATAGAAATAAATCAACTGAGATGGTTTGGGCATGTTAACAGAATGAATGACAATAGAATAGTTAAATCAGTGTATACAGTGCTAAAACTCAAGGTAAAAGACCAAAAGGCAGACCTCGGAGAAAGTGGAAAGAAGATATAATAGGCATTAACGCAAAGAAATTTAACTTTCACAGAGGGAAACAGAAAATGTCAGGACTGGGCAGCCTGGAGAAAGATCATTTTGGGCATCTAAACCCATACACCGGAAGGTAGAATGGGAGCTAATAAAGAAAGAAAGAAATTTATATTTATAATGTTATATATTAAATTATTTCTTTTTCCTTTGGTTTCATTAGTCATCTAAAATTTCAGCCCATGATTAAATAAAACATTCTTTCTTGTTTCTTTCAGCTGACTTTACTTGAACTATGTACTGTGTAGTTTATCAGAGTAACACACATGAGGATGGAAAGAATATTTAGTGAATAAAACAATTTTCAGACTTCAACTTCAACAAATCTCTCTGGAAATCTTTTTTAAGCACTGTCATGATTACTGCATGTCTATAGTTTAACATCTATCACCACATTTACAAAGAATAGAATTTTACACAAAATGCCAGGTCTGCTAGGGTCTGATGGCTACAGAGCTTCTGGATGTGGAGATGTTCTTGATGATATTGAAGATATTGCTGTTGGTGACGTAGTCAATCAACGTGCAAATAATAGACCAGATGTTATTCCCCGTCCGAGGAAATCCAAAACTAGGAAAGCTGGTGGACAAAAACAGAATACATCAGATAATGTTTCTTTGCCAATGGCCAAGACGACGAAGGGGCATTGGGATAGTTATTTTCCAGGTGAGTGTGGAACAGGTGTGAAGAGTGTCTTGATATGTAGCAGGCATTGTAGAAAAAAGGTGTTAGAATAGCTGCAAACCAGTATGTAAACAAATGTATAGTATGTGTTTTTGGTTTTGAGTCCATAAGTCTGTATTTACCTTGAAAAGTATATGAGGGTTTACTGTATTATTTTTTTCCAAGGAAACACCTAAATCAACAGCAGAGACTCAGAGCGATTGGTAAAGTCCAGAGACTTAAATGTTAAATGAGTTCTTTGGTCGGTTGAATTCGAAGAATATCAAAATAATTTCTTTCATCCTATTTATAAGTTTTGAATCATGCGTTTTGATGTACCTGCCCACTTCTATCTTCTTCAATATTCTTCCACAGGTATGCAGGCAATCTATGTGAAAACCTGGGGATGCTCTCACAACAACTCTGACGGTGAATATATGGCTGGACAGTTGGCTGCATATGGCTATGATATCACAGGTTGGTTGGCATTTCATCTACATGATTATTGCTAATGAGAATGCCTGTAGATAATGATTACTCTTTTACCGCATTCTTTTTTTCCAACAATCGACTACTAGATTTTGCTAGAAAAATTTGTCAAACCTTGGTGGGGTTCGAATCCACTACCGGTTGGTTGAGAGGCCGACACCTTGCCTCTGGACTACTCATTCCTGAAAGAGAGACAGAAGCAGAGATAGACTGCGTTTGCGTTGTTAATGTCCAATCAAAGTCAATTAATTTCGCGCTTCAGTTAAACTAAAACAAAGAAACTACCCGCCCCCTCAAGTATTAGGATAGACCCTCGCTTGGGGGCTGCCCATCTATGTCAATAGACAAAAACCTACTGGCCAATTGATACAATATACAATCTTTCTTTTGCAAACGGCTCGGCCAGCGAGCGCTCATACAGTTGTTTGTTTGGAAACTGGTCGCATGTGGTCTTTCGTTGGCGATTGGGTCACTTGCGCTAGCCTATGCGGTCTTCTTAAATTTTCCACAGCGCTCATATGGTTGTTCGTGTGGAAATGGGTCATATACGGTCTTTCGTTTGCAATTAGATCACCTGTGCTAGCCTATGCGGTCTTCTTAATTTTTCAATTGCTTCTAATTTCATAACTATCAACATTTTTCAAACTTTGATGATACACATGACTTCATTTTTGTCTGAACTATCTGAAAAGAAAAAGTTTTTTTGTAATTTGTTGACTTATATACGGTCTTTCGTTTGCAAACAGCAGAAATGTGGCCAAATGATTAAAACGATGATTGCAATAAAGTACTTATTAGCCGTTACACGTTAGCATTTAGGCCAGTGAGGATAACAATAGGAAAAACAATAGAACAACCCCAAAAGACTAAGCTGAAGATAGGAAATAATTCAAATGATCCAAACGTCATGTGTTTGTTTTGTTTTCTTTGGTGGAGTTCTCTTCGTTTATAACTTTTGACTTCACTCCACCATGACTCCTTTTGTTTGGTATGAATAATAATATAGTGAATATATAATTTATACATATTTATTTTTTATTATTATTCTCTCAGAAGATAAAGAATCAGCAGACCTGTGGTTGTTGAATAGTTGCACAGTGAAGAACCCCGCTGAAGATCACTTTAGAAATTCTATTGTGGAAGCAAATTCTAAAGGAAAGAGGGTAGTCTTAGCTGGATGTGTCCCTCAAGGACAAAAACAGGCGGAGCTACATGCAGGTATATTTCACGCATTTTGTCGCTGTCGTTTGCTATCCGCATATAAACCATTTTTGGAAAATAAACACATTATTTCTCAAACATCTAATACAAACTCTCCCCAATTGTCTCCATAATATATTATTCACCTTGAAGTAATGCTCAAAACCCTTTACTGCTCTATTGGCGGCAGTTAACATTTTCTTTAACCCATATTGGATTTTTTATACGTCTTACTCAAAAGTTGTCAAATGCTATATGTGTGGATAGGGACAGGCAGCGACCATTTGTAAGCTTCCTTTTTTCTCTCTCACACATTAAAGTTTCAGATTTCTGTTGAAGAGCTCTTATATTATGCAGTTCAAATGCAAACTATTAATTATAATGAGATGAACAAAATCTGCATTGTGAGGTATATCTTTGTCTTGTAACCCATAAATATGATAAATTGAATGTAAAAGATTAAGGAAATTTTAGCACAGACAGACGAAAAGTTTGCTCTTAAAGTCTGATAATGTCTGTCATATAATATCTTATTTTGAGTAAGCTTATAGTTTATTGAAAACAAAGTAGACAACAATGTATTATCATAATGCCAAAATTTTGTTAAGAAAAAGGCTTCCATTTCAATTCTATCCGTTCAAAATCTTTCCTTTAAAAAAAATTATAATCAATAAATTTAGCCTTAAACTATTGCGTAAGCTGTTGTGTTTATTACTCTTGCCGATTTTCAAAATATTTACATTATCATTGTAGATTACCACACAATGATCTCATTTTGCACCAAAAAAATTGTCTGGAAGGGTTGGCAGAATACTATTGTGTCACATACCACACTATGCATGTAAACATTTCCCTCATTGCTGTCTACTTATTATCTCCAGGGTTTGAGTGTTGTCGGGGTCCAACAAATTGACAGGGTGGTGGAGGTTGTGGAAGAAACTCTGAAAGGTGAGTAGTCAAATGAAGGGGTCATTTCAATAGTATGCCTAAGTCGCAATTATGTCATTTAGAGAAAAATGTCAAAAACCATGGACTTTGGGAATTCCAGTCTGTAAACGTGATACATTTTCATCATATCATTTTCACACTTTTTTTCAGGAAGCATGATATCCTTTTAGTCCCGAGGATTATCTCTCTATCTCGTTTTTCATGAAAATGGACATGGGCACACTATTGAAATGACTCCTTCAAATGTAACACCCAACTGACACACTACATCTTTGAGATATCAACAGATTATACTAAAAATGCTTTGAAGAAACTGATCCCATATTTTGTTCTGACTTCATTGGGGGGGGGGGGGGATATTTTTATTTTCTAAATTTTGGTTAAATTTTGCTTGCCCTGTGAGGGTACTACTTCATCAGCCATGTCAATTCCATGTCTATTTTTATTTCTCTTTTGTGTTCGTTATCCTCATCAAAATGCGTTAGAGACAGGCAGGACAATCGACACAAACCTGATATTTGGGTTATCATGTCTCTACGTCCCTCATGTTTCTGTGATCATGTAAAGAGGTCATTATAATGATATGACTTTGATATAAATGCTTTTTCCAACTAAGGGTGTTTTAAGTCTTTTTCCCCTTTCAGGAATCTTTCATAATTAAATAATATCATGGTAAGGTTTGAGGTAAACTTTCACTCTTCTGCGTTTTGAATAACAATTGTTTTATAGTATTGACTACATGAATTCGGTTAGTCTAAAATGGTCTCATTTGATGTGCACAACGTTTCTGTATAAAAACTCAATAACGGCCTTTCGGTGAAATGACTTGAGAAGTATGTACACACAAGAGCTACCTCCTAAGGGGTTTATTCCCAGGTTTTAACCACTGCCGTGATGACAGTGATACTTTTGTCATGCGTGTCTCAATGATTCATTACATAGGTGAGTGATTATGGCAGATTTTCAACAATGTTTTTATTTGATAGGGTCTTAAATTATCCAATGTTTGTTTCATCGTGTAGAATTCTGACTTTTCATGAAAACATTTTCATACTTTCAGGCAACTCTGTCCGTCTTTTTGGTCAGAAAAAAAGATTTCAGGAAAAAAGCACGGTGGGGCCTCCCTAAGTCTTCCCAAAATCAGAAAGAACCCTTTGATCGAGATTATCGCCATCAATACTGGGTAAGTGATCTTTCAATAATGCGGCTCAAGATACAGTTCATCCATTGAAAAGTTTGCACTGTATTAGTCTATAGAGCTTACCTGCTGAAGGATTGTATGTTTTGCTGTGTACCAGGGTTCCCACTCATCTTGGAAAACTGGACAAGTCTTGGAATTTGGTTGGGAGAAATTGAGACTTGGAAAAGTCTTGGAATTTGGTTGGGAGAAATTAAGACTTGGAAAAGTCTTCCTTAAAGTCTGAGAAGTCTTCAAATTTTTATGAAATATTGGTATTTTATTTTAGCGCTGTTCACATACTCTTATTAAACAATTTATAGCTTGACTTCGATTAAGGAAGTTTGACTTTCCCTCTTTCATTAATTGTCTTTTATCTTGTTGTTTCCTCTTAATTCACCCTTTCCATTCCTTTTCTTTATTTCTTTTTTTCTCTTTCTTTTTTTTGCTAAATTTTACTATGTTTTTATAACTTGGATTAAGAGTGGCAGGGCTATTTGAAATGTCTTGAAAAAGTCTTGGAATTTTTTGTTGTTGAAAACAGGTGGAAACCCTGGTGTACAAATCAATAAATTCACATCTTAATTTTTTAAAGGATGCAGTCTTTAAAGCAAAGAAAAGCCAGCAAAAAATTGTTTCTTGGGAAACACTGGTTGAAATTTAACGGAGGGGTGGGGGTGGGTGGGTGATGGGGGAAACCAACCCTTATGAACACATGAATTCCATATTTCTATCACTTAACAAACAATTACTTGTACACATAACTTGACTAAAAATGCTGTAGTACAAACAAATTGCATAATTTGTTGTCCTTAGTCACATCAGTGGAAGAACCTGCTATGTATATATATTGTAAAGAAACTTGTCATGAATATAAATCGAATACAGATGTTTTTCTTAATTCTTTCACTCTGATACATCTAGTCATACACGTATGATTGTATGTCAATAGGAACCTTTTTGTTAGAAAACAAATTTAAAAAAATTAGCGTTAGCGTTAATCAGGCTTTTTTTCATTTACAATTTTTTTTTTTTTTTTACATTTCGTTATACATTTTTTACATTTCATTACATTATTGAGGGCCTGGGGATAATTAACTCTAGAGCTGCTATGGTGCCTGTGAGACAGAATACACTGACTGCTGGCCTTGCCTGACAGGTAATAACCCCGTCCAGCGAGGTTGCCTGGTGATAGCTGCCTGGATTTCCGTTTTGATTTTCCTGTTATTTGCCGAGTGTGAGCATGCTCAGTTGTCATTATGAAACCAACTCATACACACCCCACCTCCTTTTTAAAACATAATATAATCATGCTTCATCTTCGGTTTCTTTAACACAACGTAACTTATTAAGCTTCACACACATACATTATAAATATTATTTGAGTTATAAATTATGATGTGTAGCACTGCGTTAGCAGTGATATGGCAATCAGTGTAAACGGATCACAGGCAGTGAAGAATAACGCTGGTAACTAGTAGCGATTAATAGCAACTGAGTAAGACTTGTGCTTGCATGACGAAAAGTCACAACAGTGGCAGTACAGGTCAACAAGGTATCGAGATGAGCAATAACCAGTTAGAAAGGTGTCCTTCTCTATTATTTGCTAAACAATACTCAAATCACGTATTTGAATCCCTAATAGTAAAATGCCCACGCCACACCATACCAACAACATCTTATTTTTCTAAAAGGGGGGAAATGATGGTTAACTGACCAGTCTAACACACTCGATGCATGTATCTAACCATGAGATACAAACACACACGCAGAAACTTCCAGAACACAGGAGGCTTTGTACCCTCTGCAAAGTGGACTAAGCCAGAGATTCAAATTCTTAAATGATGTAACTAAAGAGCTCTTATAAATTATTATGTTTATAAACTCCACCCACAAATATAGAAAAATCAATGATTGGCATCAATGTCGATTCAGTTATCATCCATATGCCTGTCAAGGTGTGAGGAGTGACCTTCAGGATGAACCTTGTTCAGTATTGACCAATCATAGGACGTTGTTTTGAGGGTTACAACCAGTACGTTAAAATGTATCTCCTGCTCTTTTTCACACATGAATGAAGACAATGGAGGGGGAAAGTAGAAGGGAAACTTGCAGCTTTCATTGGGGATGGGGGTGGGGGGTATAACGACGAGCTACTAAGGGACTTTGATCTCTCAAACAGATCATTTCACATATATCCTTGATGACATGTGGTTTGTGACCAAAAATAAAGTCAGTGTTTGAAGTGTATAGACTGCAACACTCTGTCTTACTACCTTATAGATGGATTTTGATTGGAGGCTAACACTGAGATGTGGGAGGAAGATGTGAAAAACCACTGCATTGCGTAAGGAGTTGGGGCTGTTTGGGAGAAAGTGGACGGCTGTTGATTTGAATTGTAGGAAGGGAACTACACAAATTAGAATGATGGTCATGCATTGGACACGTGTGTTTTAAATTGGTAAAGGAATGCAGATAACAGCATGACCATCTTCACCAAGCGCCAATAGGCATCGCTCACAGGACACACAGTGCAAAATCAGACGCCAATAGGCGTTGCTCGTAGGACACATTTTGCAGCAGTCCGACACTAATTGGCAGCTCTAGGGTTAATGATAACAGGATGATGTAAATTATGTTAATTTGTATGAATTATCAAGTTGTTATGTCTTTTTCCATCTATGAATTATCAACAGATGCCTAAACCAATGCACATATTGCAAAACAAAGCATGCAAGAGGCAACCTTGGAAGCTACTACCCTGCAGAGATTGTGGAAAGAGCTTGCCAGTCATTTCAAGGTTCGAAAGAAGATATCATAATATTGATATTCATTGTTGTTCGTCCTAATTTGATTTAAGGCTGACAGAAAAGATGGAAGCCTGTGTTTAAGGAAGTAGGTATGCTTGGAGACCTGTCCTGTCTTGACCAGGCATAAGAGAGCAGATTACCTGTAGACTTAAAGGGACTACATAACTGCAGCTGTCGTCTTCGTCCCTGGTTGCTAGCAATCTTACAAATAGCTGGGTCCCCAAAATTAATCATCTTAATGGCAAATTGTAGGGCGTCAGTGGCCGGATGGTTAGGCTAAGAGGTCCCCTAACCAAGCTAGGTCTGATGTTGTGATCCTTGGGAAAGACACGTAACTTACTTTTTTGCCACTTGACCCCGGTGTAAATGGGCACAAGCACAAGCTTGGGAGTAAAAATCGCGTTAGATTAGCGTCCTGTCCAGGAGGGATTATTATCGCCTGTTCAGCTTCCTGCTATAGAAAAAGTTCTATAGGCCGTAATAGCCTTGAAGGAACTTTACTTTTACAAATGGCAAACTATGCCCATGGGGTATGCTCTCTGTGCTTTGTAGGCTTATCAAGCGTTGACATTCATTGGGGGATTTTCTATTTTCATGACACGATTGGAATGGTTTTTTAATTTCTTTCTTGACGCTTAAAATCCAAACATTTAATCAAATTACTTTTATTTTACATGAAGGATATATAGTTTTATATTTTGCTTTTTTGATTTATACATATTTTTTTCCTGTGTACACTAGAATGATGTTCAAAGACATTGTTTAAACATGTCTTATTGTTTGTAAGCAGTAACTTCAACCCCTTGAACCTCTATGAACACATACAGTGTTTACCCCTATCGTAAGTCAAAAGGGTGCTGTCAATTTCAAACAAATTAATTCTTGTTTTAGAATTACCTTTATCTATCAGCACACTTTTCTTTTAAAAGGGAGTTTACGGATGGCCGAAAGGCAAATGCAAGTATTTAGTAAGAATAGAGGAGGTTGAACGATCGAAGGGATATCATGCGCGTACGACCTGATAGCAGAATAGACGTTGGGTAGATTGGAGAAAGTCAATGTGAAAACATGATGGCAAAACAAGAGGCGACTGACGTACAGTATCGGAAGAGAAAGAGAGAAAAAACGAATGTGTCTTGCAGTACAGTGTAGGCATGGGTGGGAAAGGGTAGAGCCAGGAAGAAGGCATTCATAATGATACTGTCTAGATCTAGATTCCGGTTTTATTGAAGAAGAAAGAAAGAGGGGTAGGGGGGTTGCCAATATAATGGAGATTGTTACTAAGGGAGGGGGTGGGTAGATGTTTTACATTGCAGTCAATTACAAACTTTAGATCTAGTTTTAAGTTTTTGATCCTGACAAAGAAAAGAGGGTGGGAGGGGGGGGGGTTAAAAGTAGAAGAGAGGAAGATTTACAATTGGCAGAGCCATAAGTTTGAGAAAAAGCCTTCCAAACCTCATTTTTTTCTGTAGACTGAAGTAAGTATTTGTGCGTGTGTTTAGGCTATGATATTGTCATTCCTATGTTTGATTTGTTTTTCGACTTTAGGGAGATAATTTTTTATTTTGTCATTTTTGCACTGTTTGCATGTTTTGTGAAATGATAGGGATAGATCTATCAGCTATTAGAATTGTTTATTTTTTCAGAAATGTGTGGAGACCTTGAAAAAATGTATAAATATCATTAAAGAAATGTGTGATCACTTTTTATTTCATTGAGATGCGCTAGAAAGTCATTCACTTATGATTTGAATTGACAATAATGCATTGAAAATTGGAAATATTTACGCTGTTCTCCGTTTCTGGCTTCGGGAGAGTATTTTATTTCCTAGGTAGGATTTTTTCTGTTGAGGTAGGAAATTCTCAGTTGACTTTTTGCTGGACACCCTGATTATGCTGAATGCCTAGTAAAGTCTCTACTCCAGATTACCCTACATTCAAGTTGTAATTTATGGACAAACCACCAAACTAAAGGAGCAACATTTTGAGTGGAGAAATATGCTTATTATTATGTTTTTATTTTTTTAAAATAATGTTTTGTTGATGATGACTCTAAGATTGTTATCTTAACTTATGTCTTTGCAGAGGAGTGGTAGAACTCTGGTTGACATCAGAAGACCTTTTGGAGCCTATGGACGTGACATTGGTGTGACCTTGCCTGAGCTTTTGTGGATGTTGATAGAAGTTATACCAGATAGAGCCATGATGCGGCTGGGAATGACAAATCCACCCTACATTTTGGAACACCTCGATGTGAGTCTGAGCAAGAATGTATGTGTCAAATCAAAGGTTTTGGTATAATACATTTTCATGAATAGGTCCTCACCTCTGGGCATTTTTCTGATCAATGATTCTTGTTATCAACAAATTTTTTATCATTGAAAATGTGTGACAAAAAATTTGTCTTCTCAGAATGATATTGTCTTTACTACACGTAAGCTCATTTTGATGCTCTGAAAGGGTGGCCCCCTGTTTACCCAATGTAATTCAGTGGAGCCGACTCGATCGGCGATGGACGGGTTAAGCCGCAGGGACCTACAACTGGCCCTGAGCCAGCTGAGGCCATTAACTTTGACTCTCCATGTCAAGGGTTCAGAACAGCTCAAACGTAACACACCCCCTTTAAAGAGAGAGAGAGAGATCGACACCCGAAAGGAAGAGAAACAGAGGAAGCTCAAAACCAACATGGAAAAGAAAAAGAGGAATGGAGAGGAGTGGCCTTCGTGGGAAAGAGCCGGAAGAGCAGCTCCGAATAGAGAAAATTGTCGAGAATACGTTCAGGTCTTATGATGTGTCTCCTGGCACAGAGAGAGTTAAGAGAGACAAATGAATTGTCACTTTTGACTATTGGTGCTTGTCTGTTCATATTTAAAGGTGACGTGAGACCAGGCTTGATTGAATTAAAAAACTTTGTAGCGTCTCTTCACAGATGTTTAGAAAATTTATGTTCACTCTAATTTTGTCTTTTTCATTTTTCTTCTTCAGGAAATGGCAATTATTTTGCAACACCCAAGAGTCTACTCATTTCTCCATGTTCCTGTTCAGTCAGCCTCGGACAGTGTTCTGATGGACATGAAAAGAGAGTACTGTTTGAGTGATTTCAAGCTTGTCGTTGACTTTCTGTCAGATAGGTATGGAAAACTACTTAACATTAAGATGGTTTTATATATGAACAATGTTTAAAGTTGATTATAACAGGTGGCATTGAGTGATTTCTTTGCGGCTCTTGTAGGAACTCACAAATCAAAATAAAGAAAGAAAGAAAAAAAAACTCTATAAGATTTTTAAATTGTAGGACAGCCAAGTCCTGCCTGTGCATTCTTTTAGTTTTTTTCTCAATGTTTAAATTGTTAGTCTCTATAAACCATTAAAAAAAAAGTTAACGGCAGAGACTCGATTAGGGTGAAAGTTTAGCAAGACAACCATCACACTTTGTAAGGAAGGCCAGTGATCAGCAGATTTTTTGTTAATGTACCTTAAAGTAAAGTAAATTACCTCAAAGAAGGTTACTACAAGTTAAATTATCAATTTTTTCTGGAGTATTGCAAGCCATTGTGTGAGTTAGAATTAGTTTGCACGATCAGTCTGTTTCTTTTTATATGAAAAGATTAGTAGAGAAAAATAATTAGATTTAACACCCCCCCACCATGATACATTATAACGAAACTCTTTGTCAAATATATCTATATATAATTCAGAGTTGGTTGTTCTTTGTACATCAAAGGCTCTGTTGCCAGGCCACTAAGAGTAACCATTTTTGGCTTGCAACTTCTAAAATGATGCCAAGATTGTTTTCATTTGAGGATATTTTCTACTAGAAAAGTTGTTTCCCCGTCTTTGAGCAGAATTTCAATTCACCTAAGCCGCCATTTTAACAGGTTCATAATTAAACTTCGGTATCGAATGTTGACTTGATCTAATAATCGTACTAAGTATCACCTAGGGTGTAACATGCTTGTTTTATGGAAACTTGAAGAGGAGACCCACATTAGTGCCAGTACACTTTGCTGTCAGATCTTTGATTTCATTGTTTAATGCTATGTATGCTGAAAAGCAGTTTGAAACAGATACACCATTTCATTTCAGGGTACATAACATCAATATTGCCACTGATGTGATATGTGGTTTCCCTACAGAGACAGAGGAGGCAAGTTGTTATTTGTTGTATACATTGTTTTTCCCGATTCATTTTCTTTGTAATTTTGTTTTATGTATGAAAATGGAGAAGAACATGTAGAAAGAGGAAACAAAACAATCTCTCCTTGCAACGTAAAAATGAAAATGGTTTAGAAATATTGTTTTAGATCTTCCCTGACAAAAATATATCCCAAGCATATTGTTTCAGTTTGCTAAATTTTGCTCTACCGCAATAAAAGGCTGAAATTATACTTGCATGTTAACGTTTCAAAGACAAAGTTTTACTTTTTTTTTTAAGACTTTGGATAATTAAAAAGTTAAGAAATGCATTTCTCATGCAAGAAACATTTTAAGACCATAGTTTTCAGTGTCTGAAAAAGAGGCACATTTTTTGGGCGTTGCATCATACTTAATTTCATTTCTCATATCTCCCTTTATTGCAAAATTACGAGATATGATTCTTTAGAAAGTCTATCTTAAAAGTTCTCTTTGTTTTAAGAAGCGTAACAGGTGATAATAATCTCCTCCTGGGCAGGACACTAGTCTGTTTCAAGTTTTTACTGCCAAACGGTTGTTGGTACCCATTTGCACCTGGAGAAAATATGTGTTACATGTTATTCGCAAGAAACACCATGTCGGATATTACTAGGATTCAAATCCAGGGCGTCATGATTCTAAGTCCGACAACCTAAACACCAGGCCACTGATGCCGCTGGGATAACTAGAAACGTTTGAAATTATTTGTTTGTTGCCCTGTGTATGAATGGTGCTTGTGTTTAATACTTTTCATTGAATTGTTATGTGACAGACGTTACTTATTCAAAAACTGATGTCTCAGACAAATAGACAAGGACGATTTAAACAGGTACAGAATGAGTCCCAGTGTGAACAATTTGTGGAAAGTTTTCTGTACACCTGCGCCCCCCCCCAAATGCCTTTGATGCAGGTAGTTTTGGATTGTAATTTTACAACTATGTAAAGTATCAAATTTTTAAAGATTTCTTCTCGACACTGACTTATCTTTGAAATAAAAAGATAACATTTCAAGTTTGAGGATAAAGATACGTATGTATATAAATATTTTTTATTATTGCTTTGCTTCTTTACTTTCACTCTCTTGTAATATAGGATTTTGAAGAGACAATGGAGCTGGTTAGACTCTACAAATTCCCCAGCCTATTCATAAACCAGTTCTTCCCTCGGCCTGGAACACCAGCCTACAAGATGCAGAAAATTCCTGCTCAACAGGTCAGTAACAGACATGTAACATTTGCAAAGAAACAGATTGTGTAGGAAATTGAAAAATAAAATAAACATCAATCTCAATAGAAAGGGAAGTTGAGGGAACAGAAAGGGTTAGAGAAACAAAAGGAATGTTAGTACAAAGATGGACATATTAGAAAAGGACTTAGAAAAGGGGTTATACACGAATGCATAAACATAACATAATATATTTAATTTAGAAGTCAGATTATTGAGTATTCTTTCTTGCTTTTTGTTTTTCTTATTGTGACAGGTCAAGAAGAGAACAAAGGCTCTCTCGGAACTCTTCCATTCATTGTCTCAACCGTACGGTGACAGGGTTAGTAAGATATGTTTTATCATGTCAGAATATCACGGTAGCTGTTGGTTGAAGGAGTCCTAAGGCTTGTGTCTTTTGAAGAAAGAAGCCCGTATAAACATTTTACTGTATAAATTTGAAATATATTTAGTAGTATTTACACTCAAACCTGGTTATACCGCCAGTAACTCGCTTACCGCCAGTTTTTGACCTTGGTACGGATCTGACACTATAGAAAAACAATGAAGTAACTCTCTATACCGCCATCTGCCAATGATTTGACATTAGCGTTCCTTGATAACTGTTGTAAAATAAAACTCTCTATACCACCATCTGCCAATGATTTGACATTGGCGTTCCTTAATAACTATTGTAAAATAAAACTCTCTATACCGCCATCTGCCAGTGATTTGACATTAGCGTTCCTTAATAACTGTTGTAAAATAAAACTCGCTATACCACCATCTGCCAGTGATTTGACATTAGCGTTCCTTAATAACTATTGTAAAATAAAACTCTCTATACCGCCATCTGCCAGTGATTTGACATTAGCGTTCCTTAATAACTGTTGTAAAATAAAACTCGCTATACCACCATCTGCCAGTGATTTGACATTAGCGTTCCTTAATAACTGTTGTAAAATAAAACTCTCTATACCGCCATCTGCCAGTGATTTGACATTAGCGTTCCTTAATAACTGGTGTAAAATAAAACTCGCTATACCACCATCTGCCAGTGATTTGACATTAGCGTTGCTTAATAACTTGTAAAATAAAACTACGCTATACCACCATCTGCCAGTGATTTGACATTAGCGTTCCTTAATAACTATTGTAAAATAAAACTCTCTATACCGCCATCTGCTAGTGATTTGACATTAGCGTTCCTTAATAACTATTGTAAAATAAAACTCTCTACCGCCATCTGCCAGTGATTTGACATTAGCGTTCCTTAATAACTATTGTAAAATAAAACTCTCTATACCGCCATCTGCCAGTGATTTGACATTATCGTTGCTTAATAACTGTTGTAAATTAAACTCTCTATACCGCCATCTGCCAATGATTTGATATTAGCGTTCCTTAATAACTATTGTAAAATAAAACTCGTTATACGCCGCCATGCGTCACCGCCCCCTTCCTGGACGTGATGCAAGCGGGTAAAAATAGAATCTAGTTTGGCCTGGTCACAGATCTCGGAGCCAAACACATAATTCTATTATACTTTGGAGTGTTACAATGGATTCTTATGTCAGGACTGTTTTTGTGTACATTTTATTGGTATGTTTGCTGTTCAGCGAGTGTGCAAGTCGAAACCCAGCCCGTCCATTCAATCAGCCTATCCAATACAACGTGGTGGTGTTGTTAAAGCTTTGTTCGTCCCCGCTGATCACTCGACCTGTGCTAGAAGACCCTCCATATGAAATCAAACAAGAAAATGTGGAAAAAAGGAGGTGTTAAAGAAAGAAATAGAAAGAGAGGTTTTAAACTCGTGCTTCTGTCCATTGTACTAGAAAATGTTCTGCAAATAATAAATTAGATGAGCTTCACGGTTTTATCAAATTCGACAGTACGTGTCGTACTATTAGTATAATGTGTTTTTTTTCTGAGACCTGGCTCGACGATAAAATTAAAGACAGCTGTGTGGAAGTTGATGGCTTGGAGCTCTTCAGGGGGGATAGAATGAAGGAATGAGGGAAGAAGAAAGGAGATGGAAATGCGTAGGATATACAAAACAGATACCTGAATTCATCTATTCCGCCAGCAGTCAAGATTTTTAACTTGATATATATCCTATGCATTTCTGTGATGTATTTATCAAAACAATTGGACGTGGGGATTGGACATGGATGATTGAGCTTGGACAGAGGGCGTGTATGTGGGGGGTTGTTTGGGGATATAGTGTGTGTGTGTGCGGGGGTGGGGGGGTGGTCCTAATGAGGTTGTATATCCTACGCATTTCTGTGATGTATTTATCAAAACAAATGGAGGTGGGGGTTCGGCATGGTTGCCTGAGCTTTGACCGAGGCGTGTGTATGGGGGTCGGTTGAGATGTATTGTGTGTGTGGGGGGATCGAATGATGTATATCCTGCTGCGCATTTCTGTGATCTATTTATCAAAACAAATGGACATGATGGGGGGTGGGGGTGGACATGGATAAATAAGCTTTGACCGAAGGCGTGCGTGTGTAGGGGCTCGGTTGGGGAAGTGTTGTTTTGTGTGGGTGGGGGGTGTGGAACATGGTTGTATAACATGATGTATTTATCAAAACAAATGGACGTGGGCGGCAGTATAGATGAATCAGCTTTGACTGAGGGCGTGTGTGTGGGGCTCGGTTGTGTGTATGTGTGTGTGGGGGGGGGCTATGGGAGGGCTCGAATGAGGTTGTGTATCTTACACATTTCTGTGATGTATTTGTCATACTAATATTCTTATAATACTGCATTAATGTTTAGCAGTTTTAATGGTGAACATGTATTATGATTTTTAAACTTTTTTATGAGAAACAGAATATAATTTCCTTTTATGGATGAATAAAGTATTATTATTATTATTATTATTATTATTATTATTATTATTATTATTATTATTATTATTATTATTATTATTATTATTATTCCAATACACGCACACAAGCATCAGTGCCATGTGTGTCTTAGTACTCTTACACTTACAGAAATGACACTGACACTAGTGGTACAAGGATTCTTCTTTATCAAAATGAAAGTACTGAAAGTTTGGAGACAACGTTTGTCATCCACTGCTTAGGTCGAGGTCAGCTGAATGTAGAATGGCATCGGCATAGGCCCAGATCGGTTCGTCCTGACAATTGAATGGCGCGAGTAAGGTTTCACAGCAGTGTCGTAGCCTAATCTAATGCATTTTGAGTTAGGAATGTTTCTGTCAACGTTTTTTCTAGATTACACAATATCCTATTATTTCTATATAATAGTTCAATAGCCTTTCCACATGCAGTAAGCCTACATTGTCTTGTCAGCGATCATCCCCCCCCCCCCCCCTCCCCCACACTTGATTAGTTAGATATTGATTATCTCTCTCATTGTAATATTGGAAAAGGACGTTTCATTATAACACCATTTTCTTTATAATGCCAGGTCAGGACTGGCACAACAGTTGGCGGTATAACGGGTTTTGAGTGTATTTCTTATTTGTTTATTTAATGTAATGCGTGTTGTGTATTGTTGTTTAAAGGAAATCCATATAATTTATGACTTTTTATTATTATTATTATTTGTTATTATCATTATTATTATTATTATTATCATCATCATCATCAATATTATTATTATTATTATGATTATTATTATTATTATTATTATTATTATTATTATTATTATTATTATTATTATTATTATTATTATTATTATTATTGTTATTTCTACTACTATTGTTAAAATGTTTTATTTTATCATTGTTACATGTATCCTAATCCTTAATCTCATGTCCACATACCAACATAAAGACAAAAGTCTTAGTTCTGATTTGAAACATTTCAGAGTGACATTAGACGTTGTTTGTTCTTTCATTTTCTTTTTGTTGACATCCTTTCTTTTTGTGTGTGTGACATTTCCACAGTTGGGTGAAAGGACCTGGATACTGGTGACTGAAATAGCATTTGACAAACAGCATTATGTTGGTCACACTAAGTCCTATGAACAGGTAAGAATTGTAAAGAATGTCTTCTTAATCACTGCTCCAGCTAGTCTTGCCTTCCTGTACATAGTTGTGGGCAGTTGACGGGCCCTACTGGTAGGTCCTACTTCTTTCCTTTCACTCTTTCACCTATATTTTATCGTGCTGTTTACTCTTAATTCACCTTGAGATCACCGCATATGGTGGATGGGACAATTTTCAATCAATCAACCAGACCTGTACGCAGTTTATGTTTTGAGATTTAATCTGCCGTGTCTTTATTTCAGTCATGGCAATCACCTGCTTAACATACATTTTTTAATAATTCAAAGACAAGTGCAGATCTAGATCTACTCTTTCATGAAATGGTCAAAGTGAAAGATTATGGTCTTTTCCCAATTAAATGATAAATAACATTTTGCTGTTATGCATTTGAATATTTTCGACTCAAGGGCAGAACTATGGTGAAACACTTGCTTATGAAATGCGTTTTTTGTTGTCCGTACTTTGGCGGTATGGGGATCATTGGTATTTTTCAGTGATTGGCTGAATATCACACTTTTATTATAGACTTTACTTCGGCCTGTGACTTCAGATGTCCTCTGCCAGCACTGGATTCTAGATATGATAACTCATATAGAGTTTAGTTCTGGAGCTGTGCAATATGTAGACGTATAAATAATTGTGGAGTTGTACAGTTAATAGCCATGTATACTTATATATATATGGAGCTGTACAATATAAAGGATTTTATTCTATTTGATCTGAATTTACCCACATCCACAACTAAGGTTTGGGGTTTTTGGTAGGATATTTAAAAAAAAAAAAAAAAAAGTTCTTGCCTGGACTGCCGCCCTGTAAACAGCCAAGGGATCTTTAACATGCACAGAGTGCTGTGATCTACACTTGGGACCTCTTATTTATCATCTATCTCCGATGGGACTAGTTTTCGATCCACCTACCTGGACCAGCGTGGGGTAGGTTTTACTATTTTTCAACCATCAGGACTTGAACCAATGTGTAGACTCACAGACTAAATGTGGATCTGTACATAATATTTTTAAACAAAGTAAACAAAAAGCCTAATTCGATAAATTTCAAGGGCCATGTGTTGCTTCTTGTATTGTTGTATTGTCTTACAAAAGATTAAAGTTCACTTGTAGAAAATAGCTATCACTACAATATTTATATCGACATTCCGCTCGAAAAAAAAAAAAAGAAGGAAAAAAAAAAAGAAAAAGAAAAGAAAAAAAAAAAGCTCCCCTAAACAAAGAGAGAAAGGAAACAGCAACCAAAACAGAACAAATGTAAGAAAACAAAACATACAGCAGTGAAAGAATAAGCATTTAAACAAAAATGTCCCACATGCACAAACACATGCATCCACATACACATACACATACACACACACACAGAAAATGTGTATGTGTAGTTAGCATGGTTCAAAGTGCACTATCTTTTAGGCCGAGTCAAAGGGTGCCGATGCGGAGGTCACAGGTTCAATTCTGTCAGATGCCCAAAGATTTTTATTCTGTCTATTCATTTGTATTTGTCTCATCTTTGTTTTTATGGGGCATCAATATTTATTTCATGACCTTGTTCGCCAGAATAGAGCCAAAGGTAGGCAGTGCAATATGAAACAGTCTATGTCATTTTGAATTTCTGTTCCCTCCAGGTGCTTGTACCGATGATAGGAGACATCATGGGCAAAATGGTGTATGTACAGATTGTTGACTCAGGGAAGCACTTTATGAAAGGACGACTTTTGGCAGAGCCTCTCGAGGTAGGCTTTTTATTGTTTCAGTAAAAATGTGTTTGTCTGTCAGCACAAAAGTGAGTTTCCCCACAGACGACAAGACAAGGAAACATATGAGGGGGTGAGAGGCAAAACCCGCTTTGGGCCATTTTTACATACTCAGGGCTCGGAATTATCCGCACCGGAAATCCGCGGTTTCCGATAATTTTCCAGAAATCCGCGGTTTCCAATAATTTTCCAAAATTCCGCGATCGTAAATGCCGAAGTTGTCCGCGGATGATATAGAAGTCAGAGCCACCTGCCAAAAGGAGAAAGTTGTAGTTATGAGGGAGGTGTCAAAGAAGGGGAAGAGATGACACAACAATGAGGAGGTGAGTTTGTATGTTATGTATATATAGCTATAGTATATAACATCATATATAATACTAATATTAATCATATTAATAAACTTATGTTGATTATGGTTTTGATGGGTTTACGTCCTCCGCGAAAAGTTCAGATGTTGTTTTCATTTCTAGTTCTGAGCCCTGCATACTGTGAGTTTTTTCACCATCTCGAACTTTGAATGAAGTCTTTTGATGATGAAATCATTTTGTTCAAAACTGATTATATCATATTATAAAATCGGCTCTAAACATCAAATTGATTGGGCTTTATTTAGAACTAAGGGAAGACAAACTTGATTTTTTCAAGTTATCTGTTTTGGATACAGCTTTATTTTTGCATCTCACCCCCTCATATATTTCTCTTCGATGGTGTTGTGAAAACAAATAGCCTACCTCTAGAGTTCCATCAAAAGGAAGACACAACATTTAATTTAAACAACTGGCAATGCTTAAACAAAAACAACAGATAAAGTGAAGGAGAGAATATTCCCGTTTTGTTTTACTATTTATCTTTGTAAACTAACGTCTAATCATAGTGAAATACCAGTCAATACAACTTAACAGAAACATTTCAAGATTGTGACTTCATGCAGAAAGAGGGAATTAAACTCTGCACGGGGGTATCCAGAAACTAGTGATGTGTTGAGAAAGGGGAAAATGTCCGACGCTGGCTTTGCATCACAAAAACTGTTCAAATGGGATGACAATTGATTTGATTTTGACAAAACTTGTCAACTGCTTGAACCTACAATCATTTTAAACTGTTCAAATGGGATGACAGTGATATGATTTTGACAAAAATTGTCAACTGCTTGAACCTACAATCTTTTTAAACTGTTCAAATGGGATGACAATTGATTTGATTTTGACAAAAATTGTCAACTGCTTGAACCTACAATCTTTTTAAACTGTTCAAATGGGATGACAATTGATTTGATTTTGACAAAAATGTCAACTGCTTGAACCTACAATCTTTTCATTGATGGGCTGACAACTTGCCTCTGGATCACTGAATCCCCTGATGGCATAATTGAGTCATAATGATGAGATACGAGAAGGGTGAATGTGTCTCTATACTTGGCTTGAATTAGATGGCTGAGGCTAATGGTGATTGTTTGAAGGGCACTGCTGGTAGGTCATACTTCTTTCCTTTCATTGTTTCACTGGGTTTTTTTTATCTTTCTGTTTCCTCTCAATTTATTCTGAGATCACCACATGTGGTGGATAGGTAAGTTTCAATGACAAAGAAGCATGGAGGTTAATGACAATAGATGGGGCAGTTTATGAGTCGTTGGCTAATGATGACGTGGCTGAAATCTGAGAGGGGGGAAAACAACAAATGTGTGGAAAATGCTTGAAAACTGTTATTTAAAGAAGAATATAGATGCTATACCGGCAAAAAAGAGAAAGAAACTATATCAAAGTTTGATGTAATTTTTTTATCGCTTATGCAGGACCTCATAAAATGAAAATTTTCACGAAGTCACTTTGATTAAATGGTAAAAAGACTGACGGCAAGAGTTTTGATGTCAAGTTAGATTTGATTGTTTTTTGTTGTGATTTGTTTTTTCAGCATTCAAATTTATATGAAGTTGAATGATGCACAGTTTCTTTTTGTTGTTGCAGAATTTGCTATTGGTTCTTGTCAATTTATTATTCACATCACTGCTCAGCTTTGAATTGCCTCCTTTGGTATCACTTGATTTATGTGTCATGCGCTAGTAGTACATGTTACCATGCCTAATGAAAATACCAGAAATTATTTTGATTTTGCGTCCTAAGATTTCTCTTTCCATGAAACGTTTACCTGTGCTTTCTATCAAATAATTCAGGGGCTTTAATACTAAATTAACTTTTTACTCTATCGCATTGTCCAGAGTTGCCAAGTGTCTCTTTTTTATTCTGCATTGATGGCGTGTAAAGATTCTTGCAAGACGTGTGGTGAAAGAAATCTCTGCGATCTCAGTTTTATAATCAAAATTTTGAAGCAACCGGGACAGTAACACTTCCGTCCATTTCCTCATTGAAGTTATTGTTTCCATGTCTGTCCCCCTTCTCTTGATTCTTAACTTTGTAGCTCTGATTGTCTAATGGTATTAGAAATTGAAATTTTTTTCTTATTTTGTTTTTTCTTTCTTTTGATCACAGAGAAAAATCAAGTTGGACAAAATGGTTGCTGCTGGGATCTTCTGCATTACTTCTTGCATATTTATGGAACAGAACCAGTTTAAAATCTCAAGGATCTGAATCTTTTTTTTCGTTTTAAAAGATTTTTTTTTGGGAATTTAGCTTTTAAGTAAGGTACACCATCATGATATTCCTGTATGATGAATGTATCAGAATGGTCCATGATATTCCTGTATGATGAATGTATCAGAATGGCCCATGATATTCCTGTATGATGAATGTATCAGAATGGCCCATGATATTCCTGTATGATGAATGTATCAGAATGGCCCATGATATTCCTGTATGATGAATGTATCAGAATGGCCCATGATATTCCTGTATGATGAATGTATCAGAATGGCCCATGATATTCCTGTATGATGCATGTATCAGAATGGCCCATGATATTCCTGTATGATGAATGTTTCGGAATGGCCCATGATATTCCTGTATGAAGAATGTATCAGAATGGTCCATGATATTCCTGTATGATGAATGTATCAGAATGGTCCATGATATTCCTGTATGATGAATGTATCAGAATGGTCCATGATATTCCTGTATGATGAATGTATCAAAATGGTCCATGATATTTCTATATGATGAATGTATCAGAATGGCCCAAGATATTCCTGTATGGTGAATGTATCAGAATGGTCCATGATATTTCTATATGATGAATGTATCAGAATGGCCCATGATATTTCTATATGATAAATGTATCAGAATGGTCCATGATATTTCTATATGATGAATGTATCAGAATGGCCCATGATATTTCTATATGATGAATGTATCGGAATGGTCCATGATATTTCTATATGATGAATGTATCAGAATGGCCCATGATATTTCTATATGATAAATGTATCAGAATGGTCCATGATATTTCTATATGATGAATGTATCAGAATGGCCCATGATATTTCTATATGATGAATGTATCGGAATGGTCCATGATATTTCTATATGATGAATGTATCAGAATGGCCCATGATATTTCTATATGATGAATGTATCAGAATGGTCCATGATATTTCTATATGATGAATGTATCAGAATGGTCCATGATATTTCTATATGATGAATGTATCGGAATGGTCCATGATATTCCTGTATGATGAATGTATCAGAATGGTCCATGATATTTCTATATGATGAATGTATCAGAATGGCCCATGATATTTCTATACGATAAATGTATCAGAATGGTCCATGATGTGTCTATATGATGAATGTATCAGAATGGTCCATGATATTCCTGTATGATGAATGTATCAGAATGGTCTATGATATTCCTGTATGATGAATGTATCAAAATGGTCTATGATATTTCTATATGATGAATGTATCAGAATGGCCCAAGATATTCCTGTGATGAATGTATCAGAATGGTCCATGATATTTCTATATGATGAATGTATCAGAATGGCCCATGATATTTCTATATGATAAATGTATCAGAATGGTCCATGATATTTCTATATGATGAATGTATCGGAATGGTCCATGATATTCCTGTATGATGAATGTATCAGAATGGTCCATGATATTTCTATATGATGAATGTATCAGAATGGCCCATGATATTTCTATACGATAAATGTATCAGAATGGTCCATGATGTGTCTATATGATGAATGTATCAGAATGGTCCATGATATTCCTGTATGATGAATGTATCAGAATGGTCCATGATATTCCTGTATGATGAATGTATCAGAATGGCCCATGATATTTCTATATGATGAATGTATCAGAATGGCCCATAATAATTTTGTGTGAGGAGAGAATCAATGAAAGAAGTAAAAATTCAGCCATATAAAAGAAAATACTGTACAAGAAATCTTGACTTTGATTTTGAGCGATAGTTTTTATTTTACTGATTATTATAGACGAGAACTAATATCAAGTTTTGCTTGCATGGCTTTCTCTTTAAATATACATGTATGTATACTTGTATTTCCAAACTCTCTTAGAATAATGATTTATGCCATTCAAAATGATAATTTAGAAAAATGTCCAATACTTCTCGTGATTAATCTTGTCCATAGTAAATATCTACTTTCCTATTCTATTGTTGTTGATTGCTGTGTGAATCAATCATATTTACTGATGAGTAAAACTTTGAAATGTATTAATTTAACTCTTTGTGTCCACACTTGATTTCCACCAATGGACACAGCTATTTTACATAGCCTGATAATTGTTCACAACCTTGCTAAAAAAAGATTTAAATGTTGACAAATCTTGTATTTCTATATTTATTTATGGAGTCCTATATATTATCCAATGAAATGCAGTGAAAAAAAGTGTGAATATCCATTGTGCTCGACAGATTTGACACTTTTTGTGAGAAGAATCGACGCCTTCATTGTCTCATTCACTGAAAGTGTTTGAAACTACCCCCCCCCCAAACATGTAAACATGCCTCTTTCTAACTTTCAAGCATAGTTACTTACCTTTTAGGAAAAGACTTTCCTTTTTCAAGTGACGATAAGGGATACCCATCGGGTTTGACCTATTAGATTCACATTTTTAAACCCACTAGTTCTAGGAGCTGTTGGGAGCGGCTTGGTGTCCTCAAAATGTTTTCTCCAAAGCTGTTGACACACCGACAGCGGCTTGGTGGACTTTAAGACTAAGAGTTAATATGCCTGCATTTAAACCCCAAGATAAAAGTATCAGAGTGATGTGTTGTCTTCTTTTTATAAGAAGGTTGCAACACTCACCTTGTAAAGGAATCATGCAACCTTTAACTTTCCAATCATATTTTCATTCATTCATTCATTCATCCATCCATCCATTCATTCATTCATTCATCCATCCATCCATCCATCCATCCATCCATTCATTCATTCATTCATTCATCCATCCATCCATCCATCCATTCATCCATCCATTCATCCATTCATTCATTCTTTGACTTAAAGTTAAAGCCACAGAAGCCTGGAACGCCATATTATGAAAAAGCAGTGTTTATGAGACTACCCGCTACCATTACATACCAATTAGACTCTATTTATGAGCATTGATGTATTTTTTTATGGGTATCTTTATTTTATTTGACTAAGATAGAAAATTTCATGCGTGTGAGGACTCCTCTTGATACTCAGTTGGTACAACATATTGGTGTACACGAGATAAATGTCCATGACATGTAATCAAGATCTTGTGAGTGAATTAAATTTGTTCCCAATGTTATAAGAATTGAATTGTGGTTGAAATAAATTTAATGACAGACTTCATTTGCATGTGTTTATTGAGAGTAAAATAGGAGGCTTTTGTTTGTGTTTTTGTCTACATCGCTACTCTTTGGTTGAAAGGAAACATGTTTGGAAAGGAGCTTATATTTCGTTGATATTAACGATGCCCTACAGTGTGGCATTTAGGTATTGTACTTTTAGAGAGCTTCCCTCAAGACCATGCTGCTCTTGATATTAATATTATATTAGACAGAGGTGCAGGAATTAGCAATAGGAGTAGTTTGATACATTTGGAGAATTCAGATATATATTTTTAGACGGAGCTGGACAGATCTAGATTTAGATCTGAGCTTGTTACTATTGTTAGATCTACATCTAAATTTTAGATCTAGATTCTATATCTAGCTCTAGACTGTTAGGTATATTTTAGATCTATATATATTTATACTGCTAGATGGAAATGGAGAGATACAAATCTAAAATCTGCACTCAAGATCCATTTCTTAAATGATTATGTTAGGTCAAGAAAACTGGCCACGGAAGTTTGACGACAAAATTATCTTGGGTTAATCAAGAAAAGTAGACCATCACCGTTGCCACAAAATTACAAATGTGCTCCCCACAAAGGCGTCCAAAAATATATATCCGGTTTTTCCATCTTTATCGAGCTTCTCCTGTAAATGGGAACAGGTGTCCTCCTATGATTAACAGAGAAATATTATCTTGCTGTCTCTTCACTTCTGTTGATTCCTGCTGCTGGGGTTCTAAATAGTAAATTGATGGCTAGATATAATTGCAATTGGTAGAATAACAAAGTCTATTATTTTTTGGGTTTATATATCAAGTTAATCACATTTAATTTCATATTCTGATCATAACAACCTTCCTCCAGTTACTTGTGTAACAGGAATCTTCGCCACTGTAAATCAATGAAATGAAAGAGTTTTTGATTTGATTGACCCGCGCATCCACAGCTAAGGTGATCTCAGGGTTTTTGGTAGGATTTTAAATTTTGCCCAGACTGCCCTGTAAACAGCCAAGGGATCTTGAATGTGCACAGAGTGTTGTGATCTGCACATGGGACCTCCTTTTATCGTCCGTCTCTGATGGGACTAGGTGTGGACCACCTACCTGGACCAGGTGGGTAGATTATACTCGTAAAAACTCTAGAAAATTTTCAACCGTTGGCGGGGTTCTAACCTACTACCGATACCTTGCCTCTGGACTACTGAGTCCCCCAAACGAAAGAGTACATCAACTTTTCCTTCTCAGATATCTTACATGGTGTCCAGCAAAATCAGAAAGTTGGAAATATGTCAGATTTTGTTTTTTCATTATTTGGTTGGAAACAGTTGGAATTGGATGGCTATGGTAATGGTATGAAAAACTGGAGATAATGAGGCAGTTGGGGGAATAAATGCGGGAACAATAATAATGCTAAGTAAAACATGCAAACCGACATTGAAGGAGTAGTCCTTCTAGGCTATTGTGGTCCATAGAGCCATAGCTTATCCTGGTTTCTATATTATCATGAAATGGAAAGGTGATAATAATCACCTTTTTGACAGGACGCTTGTTCGACACAGGTTTTAACTCCCAAGCTAATGCTTGTAGCTGGCTCAAGTAAAGAAAGTGCGTTGTAAGTCACTTTCCTTAAGAACACAATGTCGGAACTAGCTTTGCTAGGATTTGAAGCCGGGACCTCATGACCCCAAGTCCGACAGCCTTACCATTCAGCCACTGACACCAATTTGAAGGATAGTTTGCTTGTCAGTAATTCATTTCTAGTACTTGCAATTCAATGTAACTCGTACATTATTGGGGCTTAACATCTTTGCTTGCAGTTTATATACCGGTACACTTTTCTTGTTTCTGGCGGCTTGGGAGGTGTTTGATGTCCTGGTACTGGTAAAGATTTTTTTCTTTTACTGTAGGAATGTCAAGTTGACTTTTTGTTGGGACACCCGGTCTTGACTCAATCAATCACATGACAAAAATGAATAATATTATAGCAGGCTGATAACTAATGAAGAGGAACATGCAAAAAGAAATGAAAGCTTAATAGATAATTTTTTTACACAGAACATAAATTTTTGGGTAGCCCATCTTTCATCAACAAGGAAATTTGTCTATTGTCCTGTTTTCTACCTTACTATTAGGCTTTACATTTATATGTCATATTCCTCTTCATTATGTATCAATCAAAGAAAGATTCATTCAGGGGCCTGTTGCGATTCATATACATTCACATACACCAGATTTGTGCACTTGTAAATAATAATAAAAACAATGATAAAATAACGGCAACAGCAAGGGGGTAATTTAAAATCATTTTAATTGCAATTAAACAATGCTGAATTGTCTAGTAATAAAACCACTATCACAGAAAGTGAACATTCTTTAACTTTACAGCCATACTGTAGAAAAGACAAAACTATGTCTACATTGAGACGAAGAAGAGCAAAAAGGTCAACTAGACCATCAGGCTAACTGAGCAAAACACACTGATGTACAGGTATCAGTATCACATGGCAAAATTGGGCATGGGGGAGTGGAGATGGGGAGAGGGGAGACAAAAGGTAGAGTCGATAAGGAGAGAAAAAAAAAAACAGAGGGAAAATCATACATATGACTAAATAATACAAATGTGAATGATCAGGTCTTAGTTTATATATATATAAGTAACATATCGTCACAAAATTTGCTTTTCTAGATATCACATTTAGAACTAGAAGAGTAACTTTCTAATTTTCATGGGAAGGAAGGAGTAGGTAGGAGAGGGAAAAAGGGGGGTGGGGGAGGGGAGAGTGTTGATCATGCACTTTAAAAATACATATAGTTATGTAAATCTTCTAGTCATTAAGGTGATGGCTTTTTAAGACACAAAAATGCAGCGCAGGTCATCATCATCATCATATTATTATTATTATTATTGTTATTATTATTACTATTATTATTATGAATTATTATCATTAATTATTATTAATTATTATTATTGTTATTATTATTATTATCATTATTATTATTATTATTATTATTATTATTATTATTATTATTATGCTGCATGACTATTGACAAAGGATGCTCTCAGCACAGTTTTGTCTTGACCCTATAAATCACACTAATTATGGCTCACTTGATCTGCTACTTTCATCAAGACAATGTCTATATTTATGTGCTGGGATTTTCTATGTATTTATCTATTGATTTTTGGGGAGGGAAGGGATACGAGAAATGAGCTGAAAGATTGCAAATCTGAATTCTTTTGGGTTAGTAGTAAGTTTTAAAAATTTTTTTACATTCATTTTTGTTGTTTCATTACTGCAATAAATATTGTGGTGACAAATAACTATGTGAAGTGTATGTGAAGTTCCTTCAAGGCCATTATGGCCCATAGAGCCGGAGCTTATTCTGGTTTTTATAGCGGGAAGCGTAACAGGTGATAATAATAATAATCACCTGATCAAATGCTAGTCTGACTCAAGTTTTTATTCCAAGCTAGTGCTTGTTCCCATTTTTCACCTGGGTCGAGTGGGGAAAATGTGTGTTAAGCATCTTTCCCAAAGGAACACAACGCCAGGCCTGGCTTTACCTTGATTCGAATCCGGGACCTCATGATCCCCAGTCCAACAGTCTAACCACTCGCCACCGACATCCACACTGTGTGAAGTGTACATAAAATTTGAAGGTGTTGAAACGTTAAAAGGTGAACTTTTTATTATATTTTTTTCTTGCCTGAGAAAAAAGAACAAGTATAAACTGTAAATTTCTAGACTCATCATAGTGTGAACTTATACTTATACATATCTCAAGCTTTGTTTTTGATAAGTGTAAATTTCATTTTTGTTATAATCATGTTCATCTTGAAGTCTTCATCGGTTGCTGGCACTGACACATGAACTGTTACTGTAACTAATGAGATCTAATACTTGATCAACAAAATTTCTTATAGATGTCGTCATGTTTCTTTATCTCACAGAGGTTTGTAGGTACATGTAACCCCTCCGATAAAGAGGTAGACACAAATTCATATAAGATATAAAACGTCAACATTTATGGGGGGGGGGGAACCCAAGTATACACGCCATAGAAACCAAAAAAAAAGAAATAAAAAAGTTTGAAAAACAGTGATGATAATAACTGACTTAGTGCTTAATACGAAAAAAGAAGAAAAAAAGAAAAGAAAATGAAGATGGGATTGCAGCTGATGTATCTATAGGGTGGAAGGACTTATTCATTCAATTGGCTTGCTATTAACAACAAAATATCTTGTAGATACGAATACTACATTTTTATTTATAATACACAAGTATGTTATGTTACATATTAGATCGATTTACTACTCGATACCGAAGGTACGCGGAGGGCGTGAATGATACTATTCCAACTTTTTAAATTATAAGACCTGTTCAAGATGGCGGCTTAGGTGAATAACAATTATACTCAAAGATGGGGAACAATGGAATCTTCAATAATTAAACATCACTTCTAGTATAAAAAATTCTCAAATGAAAACGATTTTGGGATCATTTAGAACCTACATGCAAAATATGGTTACTCTAGTCTAAATAAATGGTCTGGCAAAACAAAGCCTTTGGCAAACAAAGAACGACCAACTCAGAATTATATATGTATAGAAGACTATTTAACCACATGACTTTGACATCATGACCAATGATTGATAGATTAAATGGTAAATTTGGCTGTGACTTGCAGTGTAACATTAATTGTATGTAATACTGTGATACAAGGTGATGCATTATGGGACGCATGTCGTCGGAAAAGTCTTTGATGACATGGAGATGAAGGTTTGGCTTGGCTTGGTTTTTTTAGTTTATTTGACATAAGTTCCACCATAGTTAAAATAAGAGTACCCTACCGTAAGGTAACGTTCCTACTAGACCGAGCGAAAGGCTCAGAGAGCCAGAATGTATCAGGTTTCTGTAGTGTTAGGTAGAACTAATAGAACAGGTGATACAAGATAATCACTATCCACTCCCCCCCCTCCCCACCCTCCACCCCTCTGGACTGGACGCTGGTCTGACCTCAAAGTTGTAGCTGGTACCCATTTGCACCCAAAGTGGAATGAGGAACACTGTGATAAGGTGTCTTTCCCACGGACAAAAATCTCGGGGGCTTAGCAAAGCGAGGGTCGGAACCATGACCAGCGCCACTCACTCATGTACATTAGACTCTACGTGAATATGATCGATTTTCATAATTTCACGGCCCCGACCTGAGAATTCGCTCAGTTTGGACTACCTAATTAAGAGGTATATTTCAAATTTGATTTGATTTACCCACATCCACAACCAAGATGATCTCAGATTTTTTGGTAGGAGTTTTAATTTTGCACGGACTGTCCTGTAAACAGCCAAGGGATTTTTAACGTGCACAGAGTGTTGTTACCTGTTTACACGGAACCGACCTCATTTTTATCATCCGTCTCCGATGGGACTAGGTGTCGATCCACATACCTGAACCAGGGGGGGGGGGGGTAGTTTGCTCGAAAAAACTCGAAAAATGTTTCAACCGTTGGGAGGGGGCTCGGAGTCCACTACCTTTTGGCTGGGAGGCTGACACCTTGCCTCTGGACTACCGAATCCCCTGTACATAAGAGGTCACAGCATATATATATATATATATATATATATATATATATCAATGAGAATAAGAAGAGTGATTCTTGACCCCCTTCTGCCACCCTGTTAGTTTATTCTCAGGCGTTGAAGTGAAAATCCTGTCGTTGATAATAATACTAAGTTTATTAAAGCTTTGATTGCGTCAGAGAAGATAAGACATTTAATTATATTTTATATTGATGGTTGAAGTTATGTTTCAATTTGTTTAAACAGAAAGGGGATTTATGCTTGTCGGGACGATGAATGATAATATTAGTCATGTATTGATGGAACCATGATCACATCAGACTCCTTATGGGTTGGAGGAGGGGGGGGAGAGACAGACAGACAGACGGGACGTACAGACAGACTCAGAGAGAGAGAGAGAGAGAGAGAGAGAGAGAGAGAGAGAGAGAGAGAGAGAGAGAGAGAGAGAGAGAGAGAGAGAGAGAAGAGAGAGAGAGAAGAGAGAGAAGAGAGAAGAGAGAGAAGAGAGAAGAGAGAGAGAAGAGAGAGAGAGAGAGAGAGAGAGAGAGAGAGAGAGAGAGAGAGAGAGAGAGAGAGAGAGAGAGAGAGAGATAGAGAGAGAGAAGATAGAGAGAGAAGATAGAGAGAGAAGATAGAGAGAAGAGAGAGAGAAGATAGAGAGAGAGAGAGAGAGAGAGAGAGAGAGAGAGAGAGAGAGAGAGAGAGAGAGAGAGAGAGAGAGAGAGAGAGAGAGAGAGAGAGAGAGAGAGAGAGAGAGAGAGAGAGAGAGAGAGAGAGATGCGAGAAAAGAGAGATGGAGACAGATGTGAAATCAACAACATACACCGTAATTGTATGACATTGTACGTAGTGATCTCAACAGTGAATACAGGATACATGAAAGGCAAAACAAGAGGTGAATAATGACAATGAGCTTTGAGAGAGAAGTAAGTAGTAAGTCGCACCGAAATTTAAAGCATGTTTGCTCTACTTACAGTACAGGTATTTTGTAGAGATTAAAAATCAACCACTAGCCTTACTGTTGTCAGCTCCTTAATTTGGGAATAATTTGTTGTTATTGGGATGCACCAGGCACTACACAGTCCTACATTTGATACACAATGCATTTTATTTTATAATTCATATTATTGTATTAGTGTACCATGGCTCATGTGGCTGGTGAGTGAACACTGATTTAATTAAATCGTTATTGTGTGAGAAATATTGGAATATCAATTCTCTGTTCTAAACCGTTTATATCCATATAACCACACAAACAAACGTGTCTTACTTAGATTTAGAGTTAGAGACATTCCCCAATGATAAACAACATTTTAAAATGTTTTTGTTGTTGTTGTTGCTGGAACATATCAATTGCATTTATCTTTCTGTTCTTTGCATTACAGGGCAATTAAAGATGGTAAAACCTATCACATCATCGAAAGCATAATGTGAAAGCTGCAAGCTCCCGGAGAACCCTTTACAGCGGTGTACGAGTTACAATATACAGCGCGTTTATCAAACACCACAAGAGGCGAAGCGGTATAACGCCACCGTCCTTTTGAGCTGTCCCACTTCAATGTAGATCTAGTATAACTACAGTTTGTTGCCCACATTAGGTTGGTTATATCGGGAGCCACCTCTTCCTCCTCCCTCAACGGTGGACATGTAACGAGCACATATTTATGATTTTCGGACGAGTCACCGCACCATCGACAGGTTGGATCGCGAGTCGGGTCGATCCTGTTTAGATGAAAACCTGTAAAGAGCCCTTGATATTGATACATCTATAAAGAATGATGCTAAAAAAAACCAATCCCAACCATCTTTTAAAAAAATCAAAATTGGGGAGAAATAAGATGAATAGCAGAACACCATCTATGATTAAACCTATCCGTATGTACGTAAGGAGTGGATGGTAGTTGTAAGGGTGACTGGGAGCGGGAATGGAGGAAAATGAGGAACAAGGACAAGGAACAAGGGAGGAGAGGACTTCAGTGAACCCAGTTCCTCATCGTCCAGTGAATAACAACGCTTGCTACCAATTAAAAATAACGGAGGATTATTTGGGTGATGTGTCCCAAATAAAGCCGATAGCTGTACTATTTGGGCGATGTAAGATTGAAAACACTTAGATATATCACAATCCTAACAAGACTCTTTCTCACCACCCCTGACACTCCCACCCCTCTCTCCCAATCCTATACATAACCTGCTGCTATTTAAAAAAAACAACAACCCTGAAATGTTCATAGTACACCATAGATATTTTAGATCTAGTTTCGATCTAGACTTAAGTTTTATAACTCCAAGAGATATTTCGGCCATGTGAGACAGAAAAACATTAGTTTAGACCTAACGATAACTCTACCCCCCCCCCCGCCCCCTTTACCTCAACCATACCTACCCCGATTCTATCCCTAACCCTGGTGTTATTTCCAATGCTGTTTGATAATCGTTCCAGCAATTACGCCAAATTGACGTTTGAAATTGTCTATCGTATCGGTGAGGACCTCTTTGTAATTGTACACTGTGGCCATTTTGAATGTGAGCTTGTCAGAGATTAAGCAGCTCTCTCATTGGCTGAAAATAGTGACATGGCCCAAATAGCTGCTTGTGGGGTTATTTAGGCCACTTGGCCCAAACAATCTCTCCGTTACAAATAAGGAGCAAGAGGTTTCCAAAAAAACACAAAAAATGCATGCTGGCTTCAAAACTGCTACAGTCTTGTTGTATAAACGGCATATAATAATAATAAAAGAAGGGAATATCAAATGTATAATTTGATTTCACACTAGAGTGCACAAATTTTGAATTAAAAAGTGTAAAAGTGGAAAAAGAAATGTTGACGTTCGAATCATTTATATCAGAGTCATAATATTATATGTACATAAATAGTTGGACATGATTATGCCAGTGTTTGGAACAATGGGAGGGAAATCCCAAAAACAGTGTTGATAGAATACATAAAAAAGAAAGAAAAAAAAGAAAAGAAAACCACGGTCTCTATATACAGAGTATGTAGAGTTTTGTTTACAATTCATGTAAGTCAAAGTATGATTGAATTGTTTGCATCATTTTGTGCAATCTCACCATTTCAAACGAAAAGCGCAACAACAACAAAAATAAAAACAAAAAATTCTGGAAGGGGGGGGAGGGGGGGGGAGGCAGACTTACAATACATACACCATTAGAACAAAACACACGCAGTGCGTCAACTGAAACTCTTGTAAGTCCGTTGTTACATTCAATAAACGTTTTTAAAGTAATTTAGTGGTCAATCAGAAAGACAAGAACTTGTGATCGTGTATCCTGTCATTTGTTACTTTGAAAGCCCAACATTCAACATTGCACCTCCTAAAGCTACTCAGTGTCGATAGTGCTACTCATACCAAAGATTCACTGCACCGAGGCAAGTGGCTTATTTTTTATTTGTCTTTGAAGTGCTACTACTGTGATTGAAAAAATTAGTGCCGTCTACGCGGGCACCAAAAAGTGTCACTCCTGACTGGAATTCCACGTTTTTTTTTTAGAGAAAGGAATATAAACTATTGGTATTTCACGTTTGTTTTTAGAGAAAGGAATATAAACTATTGACATTTCACGTTTTTTTTTTAGAGAAAGGAATATAAACTATTGACATTTCACGTTTTTTTTTTTTAGAGAAAGGAATATAAACTATTGGCATTCCACGTTTGTTTTTAGAGAAAGGAATATAAACTATTGGCATTTCACGTTTGTTTTTAGAGAAAAGAATATAAACTATTGGCATTCCACGTTTGTTTTTAGAGAAAGGAATATAAACTATTGGCATTCCACGTTTGTTTTTAGAGAAAGGAATATAAACTATTGACATTCTACATTTTTTGTATTTAGAGAAAGGAATGTAAACTATTGGTATTCCAAATTTGTTTTAGAGAAAGGAATATAAACTATTGACATTCCAATTCTTTTTTAATAGAAAGGAATATAAACTATTCGCATTCCTAGTTTCTTTTAGAGAAAGGAATATAAACAATTAGCATTTCCATTTGTTTTAGAGAAAGGAATATAAATTATTGGCATTGCTATTTTGTTTAAGAGAAAGGAATATAAACTATTGGCATTCCTATTTTTATTTAGAAAAAGGAATATAAAACTATTCGCATTCCTCTTTTCGTTTAGAGAAAAGAATATAAATTATTGGTATTCCAATTTTTATTTAGAGAAAGGAATATAAACTATTGGCATTCCAATTTTTTTAGAGAAAGGAATAATAAACTATTGACATTCCAATTTGTTTTAGAGACAGGAATATAAACTATTGGCATTCCAATTTGTTTTAGAGAAAGGAAAATAAACTATTGACATTCCAATTTTTTGTAGAGAAAGGAATAACAAACTATTGACATTCCAATTTGTTTTAGAGAAAGGAATATAAACTATTGGCATTCCAATTTGTTTTAGAGAAAGGAAAATAAACTATTGACATTCCAATTTTTTGTAGAGAAAGGAATAACAAACTATTGACATTCCAATTTTTTTTAGAGAAAGGAATAATAAACTATTGACATTCCAATTTTTTTTAGAGAAAGGAATATAAACTATTGACATTCCAATTTGTTTTAATAGAAAGGAAAATAAACTATTGTATTTCCAATTTTTATTTAGAGAAAGGAATATAAACTATTGGCATTCAACTTTTTATTTAGAGAAAGGAATAATAAACTATCAAGAGGCTTACGCTGGATGCAACAGGAGTCCCATATGTCGTCCAATTGAATATTGATAATACTATCATAAACCGTTGCTAAAACATTGTGAGAAAAATTAATTTCTTACGCTTCCTTTTCTTCAGATATTTTAGAATGCTCGAAATAATTCTTTTGTAGTACTTATCCTTTTTTTCTTCTCTTTTGTTGTTGTTATAAGTAAGTTTGTAAACCACAATACCCCTATATTGTTTTGGTTGTATTCACGTCAATTTCAAACAAATATAAAAAAAATGTTGGACAATCATGTGTAAAAATAGAAGAGAAAGATAAAATTGTTTTTCTATAACTTCTTATTCATATAGTTACAGTTCTTTTCCCCTACGTGTGTGTGTGTGTGTGTGTGTGTGTGTGTGTGTGTGTGTGTGGTTAGGGTACGTTATTCTCCATTGATATGAAATAACAGAAACATTAATTTCATTCATAAATTATTATTAACTAAAATTTATATGTCAAAATAAGAAATAAAACGTCAAAAAGAAAATCTCTACATAACTTATAGCTAATTAACACTTTATCTTTAATAATCGCAAATTATAAGATTAGATGGAAATTAAATTTTTCTCTCTTTTTGGAAGAAATATAATTTTAGAAGGTCAATGTATGCTGTTTTTCACACAGGCAAAACCATTTTATTCAAGTGAATATCTGTCAACGACAGTAAAGGTTTACATATTATATTGTCTCATAATTGTCCTATTAATAATCCTCCCACCCCCTCCCCACCCCACCCCTAAAAGGAAAAAAATCAAATCCTACAAAAGACACAACTACATGCATCACATAATATCATTCCTTATTCAAAATATTTCACACAAGTTTGTCCTTCTTTAAAAAAAAAAAAAAGGGTCAAAAAGAAGAGCGAAAATAAAAAAAAGAAAAAAGAAAACGATTTCTTTAGACAAAAGTAATCTAAACAAAAACAAAAATTAAAAGAAGCAACACAATGAAAGCCATACTGCTTCATGTCATTGTCAACCACGGAGACGCTCACTGAGAATCTCACTCATTACTCATTGAGGGTAAGAGGGGGAAAATGTAAAAAAAAAAATAATCAACGACAAGGTACTGGCCTATGGTCTTCAAGGTACACAATTGTTAATTGTATGTGAAGTGTATTCACAAAAAATTCTCAGACAAGGTGAAAAATAATAGTAATTATTATGCAACTACAAAATTGAGCAAGCATTTGAATGTGGCAAAGACAAAGAAATTGATGTTCTTTCTACGAACGAATAAGCCCAGCATCAAGAGTCACAATGAGTCACAACACCACCTCAACAGGTGTTAATGTTGTACTTTGCATTGGACATTTATTTGATATAGCATCTACTACCAAAAAAAAAAGTCTTTTAATCACCATTAGCATGCTCATAGAATGACAGATTAATTCTGCTGTTGCTGTTGTTGCTATTTTAGTGGAAGTGCAAGGGTCGAGACTGAGGTGCAAAAAGGGGGAGGAGCGGAATCTTAATTTTCGTTAATCATCTCCAAATGTAGCATGGATGGCCGACTTGCAATCATGAGATCTCTGGTTCGAATCCCAGTAAAAAGTTAGGTCCAACGTTGTGTTCCTTAGGAAAGACGCTTAACACACATTTTGCGCGTTAGACCCAGGTGCAGATGGGTACTAAGGTACTAGCTTAGGAGTAAAAACTGCGTCAGACTAACGGCATGTCCAGGATAATTATCACCTGTGCCACTTCGTGTTATAGAAACCGGGATAAGCTCCGGCTCTCTGATAGGCCGTAATGGCCTTGAAGGAAGTTCACTTAAAAATGTATTTATATCCCCGACAGTAGTGTGACAACCAGTGTTAGGACAGCTGATGAAAAAGATGGGTCTCCACACTATGACATCTCAGCATCAATGACATAGCTAGCATAACAACACTACTGGAGTACTACTAACAACAACAGAAACATTTTGCTAAGAGTGAGTGTCATTATCTGCCAGCGAAAACTAAAACTGTCAGTGTTATGTTGTTGTTAAGCTTTCAACGTAGAAACAAACCCACACATTTTGTGGACATAAAAAAAATAATTTAAAAAAGGAAGAAAAAAATGAGGATATTTTAATCAATATCATAGATCTAGATCTAATCACAATACTTGGAATATAATTTGCAGTTGCGTACTAAAAAACTATATTTACCAAAACTAAATCTACATCCCTTGATGTAGAAGAAAAAACCGAGTTTATGACTGATTTCATACTTAAAACATGTTT
>JAXRKP010000447.1:57500-60000 GCA_037039925.1 Doris montereyensis | reverse complement strand
TGGAATAGTATCGTTCACGCCTACCTGGGAAACCTCAAAATTGAATACAAACCCAATCGTGTTTTGACATTAGAATAACGTTTTTTAGCGATTAGATACCTAGTCTCTACCACTAGGGTGGACATCCCAAGTATATTACGTCACCATTTCCTGCATTTGTCTTAAAATAGCTTTGACACCAGCCGTGGCGGCATCTCCACACGCGCGTACTCATTCTATTTTACCAGTCTTAAGTATTCCAAGAATAAATACTTAACACTGCGATAACTTGGAAAGCATCAGCTAGTGCTAACTGGCATTTTTTGAAATTTCAGATAGGGTTTATGCTGTTCCCTTATTGTATCGATACATTTGTAATTTGTATACATTTTGCACCTTCAGTGTAAATTTTTGCCTTGATTGATATTTCCTTTCCTTCCTTCTCTATCATTTCTTCTTTCTAGACCCAGTGAGATATAGATCTAGTCTTATAGTTAACCTCTTTTTTCGTTCTTGTTTCCCATACTCACACCCCTCTCTCTCCCTTTCTTTCTTCCCTTTTTTTTTTCCTCTTTTCTCTCTCTCTCTCTCTCTCTCTCTTCTCTCTCTCTCTCTCTCTCTCTCTCTCTCTCTCTCTCTCTCTCTCTCTCTCTCTCTCTCTCTCTCTCTCTCTCTCTCTCTCTCTCTCTCTCTCTCTCTCTCTCTCTCTCTCTCTCTCTCTCTCTCTCTCTATGTCTCTCCTCTCTCTCTCTCTCTCTCTCTCTCTCTCTCTCTCTCTCTCTCTCTCTCTCTCTCTCTCTCTCTCTCTCCTCTCTCCTTTCTTACCTTTTATTACTTACTTATTTTCATATTTTTATTTAATTCTAGATATGAACCTCCCATTCTCGCTCATTCTTCACACCCCTTCTACTACGTTTCTTATCATCACTAACTTTTTCTTTCTCTCTTCCTCCTTTCTGTTTTTCTTCTGACATCACATTGTGTGATGCCTGAGGTAGTACTTAGATCTAGATTCTTGATGTTTATCGTTTGTTGTCTGACGAGGGGTTATACCCGAATCGTCATGTGTGTTATGTCTTTATTAGTGTACTTGTCACTTAGTGTCATATTTCGCCTACTACGACTACGACTACTACTATTACGACTACGACTACTACTACGACTACTACTACGACTACTACTACTACTACTACTACTACTACTACTACTGCTGCTGCTGCTACTACTACTGCTACTACTACTACTACTACTCCTACTACTACTATTATTACTACTACTACTACTACTACTACTACTACTACTACTACTACTACTACTACTACTACTACTACTACTACTACTACTACTACTACTACTACTACTACTACTACTACTAATAATAATAATAATAATAATAATAATAATAATAATAATAATAACTCTTCTCTTTCTTGATTTTTCCCTCTACCCGCCTCCTCTTTCCTCTTCCTGTCTGTTTTCCCTTCTGACACCACACTGTGTGACGCCTGTATAAGCGTGTAAATATTCATTGTTTGTTGTCCGATGAAATGTCATATGTTCGTTCTGTTGTTCTTGGTGACAATACGCAGGGATAAACACAGTGAGGGATGACGTAGTATGGTTGGATATCATCCTAGTGACAGAGACTACGTAGACATCTAGATGTCGACATACTCTCTTCCGTTCAAACAGGACCAAAATGTCGGTTCTACGTTGATCAGATTCTATTTTTAGATATGTCGGCGCTATCAGAAGTGGACAGTGTTGGTTCTATCATTCGTCATATCGTTTTTAGATGTTTCAACGATGTCTAAACAGAACACGATGTTAGTTTTAGCATCTAAATGAGACTAGATGTCGGTTATATCATTGATCAGATCTTTCTTTTCTATAGATATGTTACTGGTGTCTAAATGAGACTAGATGTCGGTTATATCATTGATCAGATCTTTTCTTTTCTATAGATATGTTACTGGTGTCTAAATGAGACTAGATGTCGGTTATATCATTGATCAGATCTTTCTTTTCTATAGATATGTTACTGGTGTCTAAATGAGTCTAGATGTCGGTTATATCATTGATCAGATCTTTCTTTTCTATAGATATGTTACTGGTGTCTAAATGAGACTAGATGTCGGTTATATCATTTATCAGATCTTTCTTTTCTATAGATATGTTACTGGTGTCTAAATGAGACTAGATGTCGGTTATATCATTTATCAGATCTTTCTTTTCTATAGATACGTTACTGGTGTCTAAATGAGACTAGATGTCGGTTATATCATTTATCAGATCTTTCTTTTTTTATAGATATGTTACTGGTGTCTAAATGAGACTAGATGTCGGTTATATCATTTATCAGATCTTTCTTTTCTATAGATATGTTACTGGTGTCTAAATGAGACTAGATGTCGGTTATATCATTTATCAGATCTTTCTTTTCTATAGATATGTTACTGGTGTCTAAATGAAACTAGAAGTCGTTTATATCATTTATCAGAACTAATGCTTTTACCCATTT
>JAXRKP010000447.1:45000-50000 GCA_037039925.1 Doris montereyensis | reverse complement strand
ACAAATAACAAGAACAACAACAAAAAAACGAGTAGAAAATAGACTACAACAATCAATCGATACAAAATTTTTTTTTAAAATTCAATCAAAAATTTAAAAAAAAACAACAAACAAACAAACAAACAAGGACAAACCAAATTAAACGACTCTTGACGACAACAACACTAGCACTGCGACAGATCTGCTGAAAGAAACCATGAAGACAACGTAATAATTACCAAATGACGACATCGATCATAGATCGATAAAAGTAAAGGAAAACACCATTGTTGATAACGTAGATCGCACGTATACACATCAGACAGTGAGTTAAACACCAATCTCAGACAGACGACAAACAAAGCAAAAAAGAAAAGAAAAGGAAAGTGAGACGGTAGCTGCACGACGAGTTTGGTTGTTTCCTTGATTTCGTTTGTTTGTTTGTTTTCGTTGAAGTAACACTGTCCACCATGGCGGCGATCTCAGGGTTCGTAGCTGACTAATATTACTGATGACTGTTCAGGCACAATATAAAGCACTTTAAAAAATCAAAAGTTTTCGTAAATATTTGTACATACTATAAAACATAGTCAATGTGTTAAAAATGTATACGTATTCAGTACTCTAGATCTGTCGATATACTCCAATTTCTTTCAAAAACGCAAAAATAGTTTCAAGTTCATTATCAAGAGTTTGTAAATGCTTCCCTCGGAATAATATTTCATTCGTATATCGTTTCCTGCAATAATCTCCCCGTCAAACATATGCGGTGATCTCTGGGTGAGTGTAATTAACAGGAAACACGTCGGGATGCGGGGGGGAGTGAAAGAGTGAGAAGAAGGAAACAAGACCACCGCCATTCTCCCAACGATCCAAGACCAAAAAGAAGAAATTTCGTACATAGCGATGACAAGCAACTACTCACGTGTGTAGAGTACAGGAACAGTCGATAAAACAAAGAAGACAACGTGGGGGAAAATATACGAAGAAAAAAGAGGAGGAGAAGAAGAAGGGGGAGAAAAAGAAGAAGAAGTAAAAACAAGAAGAAAGAAGAAGAAGTAAAAACAAGAAGAAGAAGAAGAAGAAGAAGGAAGAGGAAGAGGAGGAGAAGGAGGAGGAGGAGGACGAGGAGGACGAGGAGGAGGACGACGAGAGGAAGATGAAGAACTATAAAAAGCAAGATCCACTAAAACCTCAGTCAGAGCACCAGCAAAAATGACTTACACAATCATCAAAATAAATGAACGATGAACGATACTTTATCATAATGCAATGATGAAAGTCACTAAGAACAATATCAAAACACAAAGAAAAACCACCATCGGCATGGTAATGAGGCTTCACAATATAATAATTTGAAGACACATTGGTACCCTTATAAAAATAAAGTAAGGCGATAACAAGAAAAGAATCTTGGGGTCATATGGTGACAAAGATGACAATGAAAACCATCAGAAAAGATAAGGTGGCAGAAAGGTGAGTGAAAACCAAAATGGCGCCGTATGGTGATACAAGAGTGACTATAAAAACAATCGTGGTAGGATAAGATGACATAGAAGTGACGGTGAAAACCATCATGGGGTGATAAGGTGACAGAAAGGTGATTGTAAAAACCATCAAGGTACTATACGATGACAGAGAGGTGACGGTGTAAACCATTATGATACTATACGACGACAGAAAGGTGACGGTGAAAAAACCATCATGGTACTATAAGATGATAAAAGATAACAGTGAAAACCATCATGTTACTATAAGATGACAGAAAGGTAACAGTGAAAACAATCGTGGTAATATAAGATGACAGAGAGTGACGGTGAAAACCATCATGGTACGATAAGATGACAGAAAGGTGACGGTGAAAACCATCATGGTACTATAAAAAGACAGAGAGGTGACGGTGAAAAAATCATCATGGTACTATAAAAAGACAGAGAGGTGACGGTGAAAACCATCCTGGTACTATAAAATGACAGAAAAGTAACAGAGAAAACCATCATTTATGGTGACAGAAAGATACCTGATGAAAACCATCATGGCACTATACGATGACAGAGAGGTAAAAGTGAAAATAATCATGGTAATATAAGATGACAGAGAGTGACGGTATAAAAATATCCTGGTACAATAAGACGACAGAAAAGTGACAGTGAAAACCATCATGGTACTATAAGATGACAGAATGGTAACACTATAACAGTGAAAACCATCAGGTATATAAGATGACAGAAAGTTAACAGTGAAAACCATCATGGTACTATAAGATGACAGAATGGTAACACTATAACAGTGAAAACCATCAGGTACTATAAGATGACAGAAAGTTAACAGTGAAAACCATCATGGTACCTAAAAGGTCGTGAAAGTTAAGACCGACAAAGATCATGGTACTATAAGATGACAGAAAGTTAAGAGTGAAAACTTAGTCATGGTACTATAAGATGACAGAAAGTTAACAGTGAAAACCATCTGTCTTACCAAAGATGACAGAAAGTCTAACAGAAAAACCATCATGGTACTATAAAATGACAGAAAGTTAACAGTGAAAACCATCATGGTACTCAGTAAAAGGACAGAGAGGTGACTCTGAAAACCATCAGGACTATAAAATGACAGAGAGGTGACGGTGAAACCATCATGGTACTATAAGATGACAGAAGAAGTAGTGACGGTGAAAACCATCAGAAGTACTATAAAATTACAGAGAGGTGACGGTGAAACCATCAGGGTAAGAAGATGACAGAAGAAGGTCTTAAGATGACAGAGAGATGACGTGAAGAAAAACCATCATGGTACTATAAGATTACAGAGAGGACGGTGAAAATTCCCGGTACTAAGAAGAAGAGAGGTGATCATTGAAAACCATCATGGTACTATAAGATGACAGAAAGGAAACAGTGAAAACCATCATGGTGCTATAAGATGACAGAATGGTTACAGTGAAAACCATCAGAAGTAATAAGATGACAGAGAGGTGAATTGAAAACCATCATGGTACTATAAGATGACAGAGAGGTGACGGTGAAAACTATCATGGGTCAACATCATGACAGAAAGACAATCGATAAAATCATTGAATGTTACCGTTTCTGGATAGTAAGGGTCTCACAGGATGAAGAAAAAGGAAACAGCAAAGGAAAAAGTTGTGAAAGACTGCAAAGAAAAGAAGAAGAGACTAACCAGTAACGCCCTTCAATCGTCCACTCTTAAAGACAGAAAAGATGCGCAAACAAAACCCCCACACACCCTCCCCCAAATTGGCGCTGTGACGATAAGACATTTAAATCAGAGCGCGAAACATGGGGTCATCGACTTGAGGACAGAGTGCGGTCATAGATAATGGCAATCACTAGATCTGATTATATAAGGGAGACTGAACGGCAAAAAAAAAAAAAAGAAAATATCCAATCTACTGTGCTCACTGATGATAAAATGACCTCATGTGAATAATGGGTGAAAACTACTCACTACAAGCACTTGGCCCGCGTCATGATAAACACATTTGACCTGAATAATATTCTTAAATGATCTCCTTGACGATTACTGAAAATATGTTTTAGTCATTGTTTTTATATCATTAATGCTGGTCTAGGAAAATTAAATACTGTTCTACCTTTGTAACCTTTTCTGTACACAAATAACCCTGAATGAAACAAGCAATGTAACTAAAACTTTCCCAATACGTGATTTAAAGACTTAAAATTATGTCTTAGATTAAGCAGTGACGCACTGTTAGAGTAGTCGATCACAAGTAACACGCGACATCCCAATATCGGGCGATCTAAAGTTGTTCGGGTTTACTAAATCTATTCCTTAGATTATTTAAGTTGTATGCTTACAGGCAGTCAAGCAAGACAAAATTAAAGAAAATCCTACCTTCCCTGACATATCACACCAGTTGTGGATGTGGTCAATTCAAATCAAATCAAAATTTAAAATCATCATGGGTAGATCTATATAATTTAAGAACATTTCTCAAGTCAACCTGAGTGTTATGACGTGGACCAAAGTGATGAGTAGATTTCACCATTATTGCACATTAGGTCATTTGCCCATGAGCAGTGAACGAGCAAAGTGGATACTTTCCCTATTTATTTCATGTATATATATATATATCTATATTTATCTATCAGATATACTTACCGAGAATGATAATATCTATTTATCTATCTATACTATGTATATATATACAAAGACTTATCAATAATGACATCTATCTATATATATATATAAGATCTATATAATAAAAAAATAGATTATTTCATGAGCAAAACACAGGCTGAGCGAATCTCAGGAACGACAATGATTTCAAACGTCAAATTGCACATGGAGTTAGAGAATCGATGTGGAATTAAGAATGGCCTACCTAGAATTATGTCAACAGCTGTTATGCCTTTACTCCTGCCATTTGAGTCTTGAATTATTTATACGAATGAAGGCAGCCATGAAAACTTCGAAGCCTTGCTTCTACCAAACGACCGTAGTAAATAAAGGAAAGAAAGTCCATGTAATTATGCCAGTGTGAGTCATTTAGCGCCAAATGTCTGTACCTAATAATATTTGACGATTTGGTGATGGGTTTTGCAGCCCTAATCCTTTCAATCTATAACCTTATAAATGCATTTAGTGGTTTAAAGACGTGTGTTACGAAGAGACATTAAATCCTTGAGACATCATTTTGGCCATTTTCTTCAAAGAATTTTGGCCGTACATTTAGTACAATGCTGTCATCTAATAGATCTGTAAGTAAACCAAGACCAATGTGATTCAAACATTCATAACCTTCGCCCATAGCCCATGTTTGTGTAAATTACTAGCCTATTGTAATTGTATTTTTGATGGGTAAGCGAAAGCAAGCCTTAGCTACCATACTCGAAATGCCAAGCGAAAACGAAAGGTACAGTCAAATTCCGTATCGGTAACAATGTTGACAATGACGTAGATCTAGAATCAAGGCCAATCTAGCTCTAGATAATGATAACAACATAGATCTAGATCTAGAAGCAAGAGCAAAACGAAAA
>JAXRKP010000447.1:27500-37500 GCA_037039925.1 Doris montereyensis | reverse complement strand
GGGGCAAATTTACAATTGTTGATGGAGCTGGACAAGTCTTAAGACATGGGGCAAACAGGCATTTGGGAGAAAAAATAAATATTGGAAGGGATTTAAAACGGAACAGATAAAATATTTGACCACTCCATGAAGAAGAAGAAAACAAGATGAACACAGACATATTACTATGACGTTTCATGTATATCCCTTGGTCAGACAGTAAACGAGCTTTCAATATCTACACATTTATACAGTGATGTCAGGAAGAAAAACAGAAAGGAGATGAAATGAGAGATGAGAGCGCTGAAGACAGGATAAAAAATAAGTACTGGACCATTTCAGTGTGACAGTCCGACTATTGGCCGCTCCTTTTCAGTTTTTATTTTCTAGTTATGCTTGACAAAAGAAATTGTAATTGTAATATCCCCATGGAGTCACAGGTGGGAGATTGGATGTTCTGGACTCGACGCTGTCGGAGGATAAAGTGTGTTTAGTATGGTATATATGTGTGTATGTGTGTGTGTGTGTGTATATGTGTATGTGTGTGAGAGAGAAAGAGATATATATGTATATATATATATATATATATATATATATATATATATATATATATATATATATATATACAGAGAGAGAGAGAGAGAGAGAGAGAGAGAGAGAGAGAGAGAGAGAGAGAGAGAGAGAGAGAGAGAGAGAGAGAGAGAGAGAGAGAGAGAGAGAGAGAGAGAGAGAGAGAGAGAGAGAGAGAGAGAGAGAGAGAGAGAGAGAGAGAGAGAGAGAGAGAGAGAGAGAGAGAGAGAGAAAGCAGATGGACAGCCGGCGACAGGACGTCAGCAGCAGACAGACAGACAGAAACAGACAGACTGAGGGTGAAGAGAGAGAGAGAGAGAGAGAGAGAGAGAGAGAGAGAGAGAGAGAGAGAGAGAGAGAGAGAGAGAGAGAGAGAGAGAGAGAGAGAGAGAGAGAGAGAGAGAGAGAGAGAGAGAGAAAGAGAGAGAGAGAGAGAGAGAGAGAGAGAGAGAGAGAGAGAGAGAGAGAGAGAGAGAGAGAGAGAGAGAGAGAGAGAGAGAGAGAGAGAGAGAGAGAGAGAGAGAGAGAGAGAGAGAGAGAGAGAGAGAGAGAGAGAGAGAGAGAGAGAGAGAGAGAATGACAGAAAGAGAAGAAGCAGACAGACAAACATACAGCGTAGGAAGATAGCATGTTGGAATAAAGTTGACGCTCGTTCCCACATACACGGTGGCCGTGACGATGAAATGGTTATTTGCCTGGATCGTCCAGTGTTGTGTAAAAAACTTGTGGACTCTAGGTTGGATCTGATTAGCCGACGAGGCCTGGGTGACATTGGGGCTTCCGCGTTGGAACCCGTGGCGTCGCCCTATCAAAAAAACCCAAACTAAAAAAGCAAAACAAACTTATCGCCGAAATAAGACCGCCGCCACCATGCCACCACCACCACCACCACCACCACCACCGCCACCACCACCACCGTTGAATCGACGTCTCCTGCTGTCTTCTCAAAGTTGTTGCTATCTCGTTGCTGTTGCTGGAAAATGAAAGGAAAAAGCGTACCCGGTGTCGAAAGCTGCGGCTGATTCTGATGATGGTGATGGTGATGAAAGAGGTGCTGGGTGAGAGTTGAAGAGGTGGGGGAGGTGTTTTTCCACGGAGTCTGCCGGGTGTGACGAGGCCGGTCTTTGTTTCGAGTCGTAGCAAGTCCCACCGAGCGACTGAGGGGTGAAAGATGAGGAGAAAGCCGCGTCATGTTCTCGTCCAGCGGAGATTGGATGGGTCGTCCAAAGGATTCACGTACTGTTGAATCGCGTCTCCTGCTGCAGGTTTTGGCTTGTGCCTGTCCGCAGCCCCGTGGCCTGCCGAGCTCCTGGGACTGCCGTGTGGATGTGTCATACAACTACTGTACGTGTCGCTGCTGCTGGTATTGCTGCTTTGTCGTGGAAGCTGCTGCATTTCGATACAGCTTTTGTCGGAGCTCGTCTGGTCTTCAGAACTGCTGGCTGTCCTTCCCTGAATTAAGGAAATGGGATGAGGTTGGGAGGGAAGAAAGACAAGACGCAAAAGCTGTAGTATACAAGGTAATCTATATCCTTTATGCAAGCACAACATTTCAATGCAGATGAATATTTTTAAATAATATGCATACATCATTTTTATTTTCTGCGAAAGAAGTTATAGTCGGAGCTTCAGTTGAAATACTAACCGTGTTTAACATGTACATTTTGTGTTATTTCCAGTCTTAACCGCTAATGCATCTTTCTGCACATGACTGATTTTTTTAGTGAGGTGCACTAATCATTTCCTTACTATTTCCATACTAAACTATTCTTTTCTGTTACCAATCTATTTATTATATACTCAGAAAAGATTTCCCCCTCCAGTATCTTATCCTAAACAACTGTTCATTTTTATGTCGCTTATCTAATAATATTATCATCAAGGTTTGTCACAACGAAACATATTGCATTGGTTCATGTAATGTCTCGATTACACCAGTGTTTCATTTGTATTCAAAATTCATGTTTTGAAAGGATTAATGAAACCCTTGCGCCTCTGAATGTCTCGATCGATTCTTTAAGCCCACGGGGAAGACGAAAATAACAAGAGCTAAAAATAGAAGACCGATTGAAGCTAGTAGCATCAACAAGATTGAGTTTCTACAAAATGATGTGCTTCCACGCAGAATTGAATGACTACAGTACGAAAAAATCTGTTCGAAACGTAACTATTGTTGCAAGAAAGAAAATTGCTGCTATAACCATCCTGTAACAATTATTAATTATGTTGATCAAGAAAATGGTACAATTAGAAGAAGAGATAACGCCCTCATTCGCCTTCACCTAAATAATAATAATATATTTGAAGGAGAGATTTGGTGCTAAGTTAGAAGTTGGAATTAAATCGTCAGAGACGGCATTCTTAATTCAGTTTTGTTTTCAGAAATTGCGTCCGTCGTAGCTGCAACCGAGGAACAAAGGAAAACACCCAGTGTATAGAGGATGAAAATAATGAAGAGGTGGTAGGGGGGTGGACATAATGGGGGAATTTTGATTTAATTTGATTTTACCCACATCCACAGAATGATGAGGTGATCTTGGGAGTTTTTGTTGGGTTTTAAAAACAAATTCTACCCAGACCGGCCTGTAAATAGTTGAGGAATATTTAAAGTTCAAGAGCGCTGTCATGAGCCCATGAGACCTCCTTTCTGTCGCCCATCTCTGATGGGACTAGGTGTCGAACCACCTACCTGGACCATGGGGAGAGAGGGGGGTGGGTTAGAATTCTTTTCGAAAATAACTCGAGAATTTTTTTAACAGTTGGCGGGGCTTCAACCCATGACCTTTGGGTTGAGGCCGACACCTTTGCCTCTGGACTACCGAGTCCTCCATGGTGGGGACAGAAAACCTTGGAAATGAGTCCAAAGTAGGAACGTAGATGCCATGACTACTATTGTAATGAGTCCAAAGTAGAAACGTAGATGCCATGACTACTATTGTAATGAGTCCAAAGTAGGAACGTAGATGCCATGACTACTATTGTAATGAGTCCAAAGTAGGAACGTAGATGCCATGACTACTATTGTAATGAGTCCAAAGTAGGAACGTAGATGTCATGACTACTATTGTAATGAGTCCAAAGTAGAAACGTAGATGCCATGACTACTATTGTAATGAGTCCAAAGTAGGAACGTAGATGCCATGACTACTATTGTAATGAGTCCAAAGTAGGAACGTAGATGCCATGACTACTATTGTAATGAGTCCAGGTAGAAACGTAGATGCCATGACTACTATTGTAATGAGTCCAAAGTAGGAACGTAGATGCCATCACTACTATTGTAATGAGTCCAAAGTAGGAACGTAGATGCCATCACTACTATTGTAATGAGTCCAAAGTAGGAACGTAGATGCCATGACTACTATTGTAATGAGTCCAACGTAGGAACGTAGATGCTATGACTACTATTGTAATGAGTCCAACGTAGGAACGTAGATGCTATGACTACTATTGTAATGAGTCCAAAGTAGGAACGTAGATGCCATGACTACTATTGTAATGAGTCCAAGGTAGGAACGTAGATTCCATGACTACTATTTTATTGCAGAAGGATTTCAAAGCATTGTTACATACAGGTTGTCATGCACAAGAAAGTTGATTCTGAGCGAACAAACACTTAATAGCATTTATGTCTGTCTCTCTTTCTTTGTTTCTCTTTTTTCTTTTTTTTCATTTTCTTTTCTTTCTTTCTTCATCATATCCCATTTAACTTTCAGGTGTATGGGTTTAGATGCCCGAAATGATCTTTCTCCAGGCTACCCTGTCCTGGCATTTTCTATTTCCTTATTTCAAGGCTAAATTTCCTTAATATAGTGACTCTTTTACTTATTATCTTCTTTCTACCTTCTGATGTCTGCCCTTTTGGCCTTTTATTTGGGTTTTAGCGTTGTATACTAATTGAGTTATTCAATTGTCATTCCCTCTGTTTAGATGCCCAAATCACCTGAGTTGCTTTATTTCTCTCTTAATTTCTTGGCCATCTGTTTTGGTTTGATCTCTTATTGTTGTGTTTCTGGCCTTCTAATGCACATAAATACAATCCTAACGATTTTAGGCAAGTAAATGCCCCCCAGTAATCAAAATCCAAATTAGGCAGATTAAACATTGCTTTTGTAGAATTGGAATTTACACCGTCGGTGGAGCCTTTCTTTGTTTCTTTGAAGTAAACCTTGTCCACCATGGCGGTGATCTCATGACTCTTAACTGGCGAATGTTACTCACGGATATCTGGGGGTGGGGGGTGGGAGATATTAAGTACTTTAAAAATAAAATAACTTCCATGAATATTAATTGTAAATATTAATATTTCTTGTAAATATTAATATTTCTTGTAAATATCGGAAACTAGATTTCGATTCATCCTCTCGAGAGAGTTTGTAAATGTTTCTTTTGGAATGGTATTTCATTTGTTTATCAACCAGGTCAGAGCAATCTATTCAAACATGTTTAATAGTAAAGTAATAAGAGGAAATAATACGAATCTGATCAAATAATCAACTGCAATGCATACAGTGTTGACATGCACCTCGAAAAAAAAGTGCAAACCGAATTAGTGTGTGTGTGTGTATGTGTGTGTGTGTATGTGTGTGTGTATGTGTGTATGTGCGTGTGTGTGTTTGTATGTGTGTGTATGTGTGTACATGTATGTGTGTATGTGTGTGTATGTGTGTATGTGTGTATGTGTGTATGTGTGTATGTGTGTACATGTATGTGTGTGTGTGTATGTGTGTGTGTGTGTGTGTGTTTGTATGTGTGTGTATGTGTGTACATGTATGTGTGTATGTGTGTGTATGTGTGTATGTGTGTATGTGTGTATGTGTGTATGTGTGTATATGTGTATATGTGTGTGTCTATGTGTGTGTATGTGTGTGTGCAAGTGAGTATGTGTGTATTTTGTGTATGTGTTTATGTGTATATGTGTGTATGTGTGTGTTTATGTGTGTTTATGTGTATGTATGTGTCTGTATGTGTGTATGTGTGTATGTGTGTATGTGTGTGTATGTGTGTATATGATGTATGTGCGCGTATGTACGTATGTGTGTGTGTATGTGTATGTGTGTATGTGTGTGTATGTGTGTGTATGTGTTTGTATGTGTGTGTATGTGTGTTTGTGTGTGTTTGTCAGTGTCAGTGCTGTAAAATATCACAAACAAATACGAACTAGTTACAATAGATTGATAATACTTTGGCCTCAGCTGCAACTTTCAATTATAAAACCAAATAAGGACAAGACGTGCACAAAATAAAGCAATAAAAAAAATATACAAGAAAAAAAAACACTGTACACTCCCCCCCCCACATCACCCCCCCCCTACATCTCTTAGCCTAATACAAGTTCACAGTTAAGTGAAAAGTGGCATTGCAATTTCCTAACGGTTTCCCAGACTCTGTTGAAACTATAATGATTATCTGATTTTATAATATAATTAAATACTTCAAACAGTCTTACTCGACACTCAATAGGGTGATTACAAATTACTTCGTAAATAATGGTCAAGGCATGTTTCAAGGAACTATTTCCATATCTCTTTTTCTTAACAAGCATACACATCGTTAAGCTTACAAAAAATAGGCGAAAAAGAAACTTAGGAAAAGACCTTAAGGCTTTTTAGGTTATGTATTTTTTTTAAAAAACTAATAAGAAAGTGGACTCGACAAGATTCGTAACATAATGAACGTCACCAAACCTGAGATTTGAGGAGCGGCTGCGACGAGGTCATACTTCCCTCCAAGGACTCGTCATCGGCGTCCAGGAGATTGTTGGTGCTGCAGTTGGTCATGATGTCCCCACAACTTCCGGTCACGGTCCTCTCTTGGAGTCCCCCCGGCTTCGCGTCGTCACCGTGCAAGTCATCGGCGTTGGACGTGCAAGGAGCCATGATGGACTGGCTGCGCTTGCTGTCCAAGCTGCAAGACTCACAGCATTCGTGAGCAGAAGCGCCCTCGATGTTGACCTTGTGAGACGGTGTGTTGACCTCCATCAGGTCAACGCTTCTGGCAAAGGCGTCCCTCAGATTGATGGAATGAAAAGACACAATGCTCCCTGTTCGCTTGGCCTTTGCTAAAGCTTCGCGACGCTTGAATGCTTTTTTTCACGCCGCATCTGATCTTTTGTAGAACTCCGCAAAGTTGTTGACGATAATGGGGATGGGAAGAGCAATAACCAAAACACCACAAATACAACAAACGCTACCCACTACTTTGCCTAGAACTGTCTTCGGGTAAATGTCCCCGTACCCTACTGTCGTCATTGTAATGGCAGCCCACCAAAATGTCTCAGGGATGCTTTTATATTTCGTTTTCGGTTCGTCCTTCTCCGCAAAATAAGCCAATGAGGAGAAGAGAAGAATGAAAATGGCCAGAAACATCAAAAGCATGCCTAGCTCCTTGTAGGAGCGCTGCAATGTGTAACCCAAAGACTGCAGCCCGGTTGAGTGTCGCGCCAGCTTTAAAATACGTAAAATTCTCATAATTCGAAATATCTGCACCACTCTCGCCTAACGTTCTGAAACTGCTCGCTGCTTTTGTTCGTTTCCGTGAGACCCAATGAAATAAAATAAGGCAAAATAGCCAAGAGGTCTATGATATTGAGTGGGCTTTTGAAGAACTTCCACTTGTTGGGTGACGCCCAAAATCGGGCCAGATACTCCAAGGTGAACCAGCCGATACACACAGCTTCGACCACTGCCAAGTCCTGGTTGTCCTGATTCAATGATGGATTAGCTCGATCTTGGAGGGCAGGGATGGTGTTGAGGGTGAGAGCGATGGTGGAGAGGATCGATGAAGAGGATGGAGATGATCGCTACCACCTTTATGAGAAGAAATAAAAGAGGGAAGAGGGTGGGGGGAGGGTTTGGAGTCAGAAGGGTGTGTTGTTTCACATGACATATTATAATGTAATATTTATTAAATCATGACACGGACACAACTGGATCTAAGTGGTTAAGAGTAGGATTGACGGGTTGGACTTTATGCTATTTTCATTAAGTGGTTAGTATGTATATCATAGAAAGCTAATGTCTATTAGGAAGAGGGGAGTGGGGGGAGGGTGGGGGTTCAAAGGGAAAGAGAATTACATAATAAGTATGTGGAGTTAAAGAAGTAATTTATACCTTGCCTTTTTAGAGAAGAAAATAAGATAGACAAGAGAAGTAAATATATAGGCGGATACACAGATAGAGAGCCATACAGATAGATAGATAGATAGATAGATAGATAGATAGATAGATAGATAGATGGATAGATAGATAGATATAGAGATAGAGAGAGATGAGAGAGAGAGAGAGAGAGAGAGAGAGAGAGAGAGAGAGAGAGAGAGAGAGAGAGAGAGAGAGAGAGAGAGAGAGAGAGAGAGAGAGAGAGAGAGAGAGAGAGAGAGAGAGAGAGAGAGAGAGAGAGAGAGAGAGAGAGAGAGAGAGAGAGACAGAGCCAGCCAGCCAGCCAGACAGACAGACAGACAGAGACAGAGACAGAGACAGAGAGTCAAAGATGGCATATCAAAGATATTTGAATGTTTGTAGGTAAACAAAAACAGTATTCCATCATGAACAGATCTCGCACAAGCATTCCTCCCCCCCCTGCGCTTGACAAACTCCCGCTCCTGCCCCCCCATCCGCCTCCACCCCCTAAAAAAAACAACCTTCAACCCCACCAAACAAAACAAAACACAAACAAAACAACAACAACAATACAATAACAAACAAACCCGAAAAACAACAAGTCCCCAAACAACTCTGTTTTATTGAAATGTTACCCCTTCCACCATAAATTATTATTATGAAATAATCTCACGGTGTATGCAAAGTAATCAGCAAGATGAAAGATATGTAAAAAAAAAAGATGAAAAGAAAGAAGTAGAGCCTACCAGCAGGCCTGCCAACCCCCATACTAAAAAAAACAACAACACAACAAGAGCAGGAACAGCAGCAGCAACATCAACAACAACAACAACAACAACAACAACAATCACAATGAAGGCAAGTGTTTATTCTTTTATCTCACTCCATCTATCATAGTATACGCTGATCTCAGGGTGAATTCAAAGGAAATAACAAGATGAAAGATTAATAAAAGAATGAAAGGAATAAAGTAGGACCTACTAACAGCTGCGCGCCCGCTCCCCCCCCCAAACCAAAAAACAAACAACCAAGTGACATTCACACAAGAACTTTTTTTCTGCTTGACAATAGTGTTTTGAACCACTACGTTGCAAGAAATCATCCATTAAACTCTACTTCTGGGCATCCCAAAGAAGTCATCCATTAAGCTCTATTTCTGGGCATCTCAAAGAAATCATCCATTAAGCTCTAATCCCAAAGAAGTCATCCATTAAAGCTCTATTTCTGGGCATCCCAAAGAAGTCATCCATTAAGCTCTATTTTTGGGCATCCCAAAGAAGTCATCCATTAAGCTCTATTTCTGGGTATCCCAATCATCCATTATTTTTTTCTATCCCAATATATTTTTCTATCCACCACACCAACGACAGTGATTTCGTTGTTGTTTTTTGTTGTTGTAGTTTGGGGTAGAATATTAAAAAGAAAGAATGTGTCCATGGTGTCAGTCTGTAAACAGCCACGGGATAATTGAACTGCACAGAGTGTTGGGATCTGCACGAGGGACCTCCTTTTTTCTGCCAGTCTCCTATGAAACTAGGTGTCGATCCACCTACCGGGAGAAGGATAATTACTCGAAAAAAAAACTCGAGAAAAGAATTCAACCTGTCGGAGGACACGTCGAACCTCCGCCCTTTTGGTTGAAAGACCGACACCTTACCTCTGGACCACTGAGTCTCTTGCATCCCAACAATAAAAACAACAACACTTATTAAAAAGAAAAGCTTTAGTAAGCGCGTCTCTAGCTTTGACAACAGCGAGCCATTCGTTTCTAGAAAACTATTTCACCTTGCAAAGGCAAGCAATTTGGAGCTACAATCCGTTAATTGAAAAACCAACCCATTACTCGAAGTCCCGCATAGAAAGCTTATTTACTTTTATATACGTGGCAAGCAAGCACAAGTTTTGCCCGAGTTCGTTTGTGCCGACAAACAGCGGCAGTCGCTTTCATTGGTGTTAGTGGTGGTGGTGGTGTTGTTGTTGTTGTCCATGGCGCGGAGACCAGTTACAGCACAATCAATCAAGGAACGGTAATCGATAATGTCCCTTTCCCCGTCTTTTTGAGTCGACTGCTCTCCCTTACTACATTCAAATCTTCAGTTTCTCATTCCTGAAATATTACAAACAAAACAAAACAAAACTGGATGACCTCAATAACCCTGAGTCGCCAAGGATGAACCCGGATTATTAGATGTTAATCATCGTCCGCATTAAGGATCGTATAGATTTCCCGCTCACTCTGAGATTTCAAAAGAGATCAATAACTTTTCCCTGCTTACTGTTTTAAAAATTACGTCGCAAAGAAACTCTTCTTTTTTGCCTTCTCGTGTGGTTGT
>JAXRKP010000447.1:10000-15000 GCA_037039925.1 Doris montereyensis | reverse complement strand
TAAACACATAATAATTATCCTGAATCAATGTATCTCCCCTTCAATGTCGTAGTAATGAGGATTGTGAAGAGATGCGGTAGAGTTAGATCAAAGCAAGTCCATCAAGTGCTTGAAATGAGCGACCTGAAGGCACATTAACCAAGTATCAAATTAATATAGACTGGGTATTTAGTCCTCGGGAGTTTTAACCTCATCCACTAAGTAAACATTCCTCCTTCCCCCTGTTTCCTAGTCCCCAAATACCCTCTTCACCACCCCTTCTACCTCCTCCCAACCCGATTGAAAATGAACCAACCTCACAAATAGTCCTCAGGTAGAACACAACACTGACAGTGAAGATTCCATCCTCTTGAGACGATTACGTTAATGAAGTTAGTGCCAAAATATTTTATGTCAGCTTGAAAAAAATATCCATGTTTGCAGTAGGACGACTAGTTCGATAATGCTGGGAAAACTGGACATATATTTTTAGACACCATTGTGTGTGTGTGTGTGTGTGTGTGTGTGTGTTTGTGTATGGGGGGGGGTGGCGGATGGGGGGGGGTGTAGGGAGGGTACATTGCGTGGCAACGGTGATGGTTTACTTTTCTTGCTTAAACTAAGATTATTTTCTCATCGAACTTTCTTGGTCAGCTTTCTTTACCTAATATTATAATCATCAAAGAAATGGATAGGTCTATTATTACATCTCGAGTATAGAATTTAAACTTACAGCCCGATATATTTCAGCTTTCTTTACTCTCTCTCTCTCTCTCTCTCTCTCTCTCTCTCTCTCTCTCTAATATTATAATCATCAAAAAATGGATCTATCTGGATCTGGAATTATTACATCTTAATTCTAGATTTGAAAGCTCTAGAATTATTATGAATCTAGATCTACCTTACATAGATAGATATCCCCGTCTATACTATATCCATTTCTTTATATCAGGCAAAGTCTCTCTCTCTCCTCACAACCCATTATTTAACTTACCATTCTTGTTTGGAAACATATTCGTATTTTATTGTTATTGTATGTTGTTGTTTGGGTTTTTGCTTGTTGTTCGTTGGGTTTGAGGACAAGACCCAAGAGGCCTATATTCATATATACATTCTTCTCCTAACTCAAGACAACAAGGGGTGGGGTAGAAGAGGTTATCAAGTTTCTTGTCACAGGGATTGACTCTTTAAATAAACAGATAAACGGATGGATATATATAGATGGATTAATAGGCAAATAGATCAACGTGTTTGTACAGGTTCAACTTTCATATAGGCAATAGACAAATAGACAGATCTCACATAGCCTTGTCAAAAAATAAATAAATAGATGGATGGACAGATGTGGATGGATGGATGGATGGATGGATGGATCGATGATAAACGGATGGATATATATAGATGGATTAATAGGCAAATTCAACGTCATCAACTTTCATCTCAGCCTTGTGAAACGTGGTCAGATGATGTAACTTATCATCAGCTAAGGTATCGCGAAAAGAAGAAAATATTTTTCCTATTCAAAGTATCGTTTCAATCACATTTTTGACCAACTGGTTCAGAAATTATAAGCTAATGAAACTGAATACTTTTTGTACATCCAGTATAATATCTTTTTTTTTTTTTAACTCACGCAAGTCTATACAAATTTTAGTCAGGCCCACATTTGACTTTATTTGGCAACGTCTCTTATGTTGCTGAAATTTAGCGCTAAGTTAAATAGCAACATGAACTATACGCTTTTGCCCTCAAATACATGTTGTTTGGGTTCCCCTCCCCCTTTTAAAACAAAAGATGCATTTGAAATTACTATAAATATGTAATTATTTGGACATCGAATTCCGGATGTATGATTCAGATTTTATGTACGTTCCAAATGTTGGGTCTAACCTTGTCAGTGAATGATTTTCATTAGTGTATGAGTGTGTCTCTGCCAATGCCCGCGTTGTGGCACATCGGGATTGGTAGTTCAGTAACAGGGTATCGACCTCTCAACCAAAAGGCAGTGGGTTTGAGCCCCGCCAACGATAATACAAAATTCTAGGTTTTTCGAGCAAAATTTATCCCCCCCCTCCCCAGGTCCAGGTAGGTGGATCGACACCTAGTCCCATCGGAGATGGGCGATTAAAAGGGACAGACACATATATACAAGAGAGACAGTGGGAGACAGATAGACGAAGAGGTAGGGGGAAGGCAAGAAGGACAAGAAACAGCCAAGGACATAGTATTAACAACAAAAAGAGAGAGGGAGACATAGACGAACAGAGCACACACACAGACACAGACACACACACACACACACACACAACACAACAAGAACAGCAGATACAGACAGATAGACAGACAGATCGAAAGGCAGACAGACAGACAGACAGATCCGGAGGCGGAAATGTAGTGGAATCCGGTGTGGGAGTTTGATGTCGGCAGACGACAGTAAAAAAAGGATAGATAAGGATTGGAGAGGTCGATAGTGGCTGACCTCGCATTGATGTAATCGTCAGTGTGACCTCATTCCGGAGCGAAGACAGTTATTTCCCTTGCCGGCTGGTTGGAGTTGGGGGGGGTAAGGGAGGCTGAGATGAGTCGCATAGTCATTCTTGTTTGATTTGATTTACCCATCCACAACTAAGGTGATCTCGGGGGCTTTTGGTCGGATTTTAAATTTTGCCTGGACTGCCTTGTAAACAGCCAAGTGGATTTTTAACGTGTACAGAGTGTTGTGATCTGCACATGGGATCTCCTGTTTATCGTCCGTTTTTGACGGGACTAGGTGTCGATCAATCTATCCGGATTAGCGGGGGGGGGTGGTCAAATTTTGCTCGCAAAAAGCGAGAACATTCTTCAACCGTTGGCGGGCTCGAACCCACTCCTTTGGTTGAGAGGCTCTTGCCTCTGAACTAGTAAATCCTTGTGGTGGTCTAAGAAGAAAGCATAAATTGTTTACTTTTCATCACATGGAAGGGGGGAGGGTCTGATGGTATGAAGTTAACGTGCTCAATCCACGGGTTAAAGGACTCGAGTTCGAGTCTGGCCATTAATTATGCCTCTAATGATTTACTCAAAGTACTCTTTCAGATTCCATGAAACATTGTTGGGTCTCTATTTAGTGTTGGACCACTTGAAAACGGAAGAAGCGGTTTCAGCATATACACTGAGAAGGAAAAGGCGAGGGGGGGGGGGGCGGTCAATTGGGGCGGCTCCCATGAGTTTAGGAACCCACATGCCAAAAGAGGGGCGGGGTGCAAGGTTATACCTTGAACAAGATCCGGACGACTAAACAAGTAGAAAACTGTTTTCTTAATCACAATGCATCAATTCATTTTTGTTGTACTGACTTTAGCTGTAATTAGCTCTCTTGGTAGCACATTATATTTTTCATTGCAAGGCTACCGATGGGTGCCGACGTAGAGTCGGGTGTTCAATGCCCATGGTGGCTACGTTTTTTTTCTTCTGTCTATTCCTTGTATTTGCGTCGTCTTTATTCCTTTGGGGCTTTAATATTATTTAATGTCATTTCCTTCACTTGCTTAAACAACGAGATTGACGAAGTTAGACAAAACTTCAACGATTGAATATTTCCATAACGCGTAAATAGTAAATGAGTATAGAAAGGGTGGAAAAAAGGATGATATTTGTGCGCACGCGAGCGTGTATGCATGCATGTACACGTGTATGTGTGTGTGTGTGTGTGTGTGTGTGCGCTTAAGTATGTACGTGTGTTGCTGTCGTTCTTTTAGAAAAGAAATAAATTATATTAAGTGAGTAAGGAAAAAGCTACATCAAGCAATGTTTGACAAACCGACATAATGGATTATTGGTCTTATAATAAGCAGACCCATAAAAGACCATAGATGGACAAATGGCTTGATCGATTCATGCTGGATGGACGGCTACTTGATGGATAGAAATAAATGGGCTGTGAAATGTCTTAATCTATGCCCATTATTGCCGGTGAAACGAGCGCAGTATCCTTTATAGAAAGGGTGTAACTGCATTACCCTACATTTCCAATACTGTACAAAAATAGCACCTGTTATAACAAGCCGATCTGTATGTGGACGGGGGTGGGGGTGGGGGGTGGGGGTGGCGCGCCTGACAGCGTATCGTTGCCGTACATTGTGCGGATGAGACGGCAATGGGGGCGATATTGATTTCGATTATCCGATACCACGAAATGTCCCAGGTAATGAAGACGCCTGTCAACAGTCGAGAGAGAGTGAACACTTGTCATTACATTTGATGATTGGTGTAGGTTGCCCAACCCCTTCTTTCACCCTCTCTTGCCCCCCCCCGCTCCCTACCTTCATTCGATTTTGAGATAGTTTTCATATGCACTGACACTGATGATACCTGTTGAAGAAAAAAAATCGACTAATGGACAACTTGTTTGGAACAATGTCTGACTCTGTCGCTTGAGGTTCATAAAACATGAATCGATTCCTTGAGTTAATGTCTCTTGAAGAAGGTGTTTTTTTTTCATTTTTTGTTTTCTCTATTTTGTTATCTCTTATAAAAAATGTTGATCTGTTTTTTTAACGCTGTCTCTTTCGTTCCCTCCGCCGTTTAAGACATCATGAGCCTAGTTTCATACCTGCTCAAAGTGCAACAACGTCTGGCTTGACTGCCAAAATTCAACATGTTTTGTAATTCCATCTTCAATTTGTTATATTTAAAGAGTCAATCCCTGTGACAAATAAACTTGATAACCTCTTCATCCCACCCCTTGTTGTCTTGAGTTAGAGAAGAATGTAACAGATCTATGAAAAGACGTTTGAATATAGGCCCTTGAAACCCGAACAACAACGTACAACTAACAATAAAATACGAATATGTTTCCAAACAAGAATGGTAATGTTAAATAATGGGTTGTGACCCTTAACTCAGTCTAAATGCACTTTCGCCAAAAATGCCCAAAACAAATGTAGGCACCCGTGGACCGTGCATTTTGGCGGAATGTACTGAAATAATATCTATCTATCTATCTATCTATCTATCTATCTATCTAAACTGTCTATCTATCT
>JAXRKP010000447.1:0-5000 GCA_037039925.1 Doris montereyensis | reverse complement strand
GGATTTTTATATTTTCCCGAACTGCATTGTACAAACAGTCAAGTGAGTTTTAAACATCATCGTCGTATCTATCACTTTGGTGCACTATTTCTTCTTATCAAGTAACACACTAATTGTCACCAGTTCTGATTATTTTGCTTTCTCATTAATACATTCAAGAACTCTTCCATTCAACAGTCCCCCCCCCCCCCCCTCCCACCTTCCCTTTTCTTCCAATTAAAAAGCAACAACAAAAAAAGAGAGAAAAGAAAAAGAGACGAAAAGAAACACGCAGCTGCCTAAGATCTAAAAATAGACACAGTCATGGTGTTCCCTTCAGAAAAGCCCAAAAAGAAGACCAAAAAAAAGGGGCAAAGTTAATTGGTTATTAACTCTCTCAGGAGGTTATCAATTAACTGGTTAAAAAGTGTCTCTACGGGTGAAAGCTGTACTAACAATGGTGCAGAGAGTTATCGATGACGACAGCCACATTCATGGCCAATAATAACAAAGAAAGGTTATACGATTGTGCTTAAATCCTTTTAATTACACGATTAGACTTTATTTGTTTGAAAGAGAGAGAGAGAGAGAGAGAGAGAGAGAGAGAGAGAGAGAGAGAGAGAGAGAGAGAGAGAGAGAGAGAGAGAGAGAGAGAGAGAGAGAGAGAGAGAGAGAGAGAGAGAGAGAGAGAGAGAGAGAGAGAGAGAGAGAGAGAGAGAGAGAGAGATCTTTTGTTTTCTTTCTTCCCCCCTTCTTTTTATCATCATCCTCATCTGTTCATCGTCATTATACTAACCACCACCACCACCACTACTATGTTCTCCTCGTTCTTTAATCTCTTCCTCTCCCTCGTCCTCTTCCTCTCCCTCTTCATCTCCTCTTCCTCTTCCTCTCCCTCTTCCTCTTCCTCTCCCTATTCTCTTCCTCTTCCTCTTCATCTTTTCATCTTTCTTCTTCTACTACACCTCCTCTCCTCCTCCTCCTCCTCCTCCTTCTCCTCTTTCTCCGCCTCCTCCTCCTCTTGCTCCATATATAATACCATACTTCGTTCTAGGCGTTGTGAAACAGTTGAAAACGTTGAGGCAAAAAAAAACCCTGTAAAAAATATGATATCTTTAGCCGACTACTCGTACTCTTTGTTCAGTCACCATGGAAACCATTGTATCAATATTGTGCCTAACTATTCAAGGGCTATGTTCGTTTGTTTCATTGGAACTTACTACGTCAACCACCATATGCGATGATCTCGAGATTAATAATTATGACAAAACAAAAGTAGATGAAAGAAAAGTAAAAAGAGTGAAAGGTAAAAGTATGACTCGTTTAAAAATTAGCCCCTGTTGTGTTTTGGTTGTTTAATTGCAATACATGTATAATAATATACCCAGCTGTTCCTATTTGCTCGGATATCAAAATAGATTAATAAAAAAACTACGTATCCTGTCAATTATAGCATACACTTTTTCAACGGCTCGTTAACAGTTGATTGATTGATTGATTGATTGATTGATTGAAATTTATTCCGTCAACTATTTTATGTGGTGATCTTAGGATGAATTAAGAGGTAACAGCAAGACAAAAGATAAATGAAAAAGTAAAAAAAAGGAAAGAGGTAGGACCTACCAGTAGCCCTCGCCAACAATCTTCTTACGTTAACGGAGGAAATAATGTGGAATACGTGAATGAAGTACTACACGGTAAGATATCAAAAAAAGAAAAAACAACAACATACACTACTACAACATACACCACTACAACATACCCTACTACAACATACACTACTACAACATATACAACTACAATATATACAACTACAATATATACAACTACAATATATACAATTACAACATATACAACTACAATATATACAACTACAGCATACACTACTACAACATACACTACTACAACATACGCTACTACAACATACGCTACTACAACATACACTACTACAACATACGCTACTACAACATACGCTACTACAACATACGCTACTACAACATACACTACAACAACATACACTACTACAATATACACTACTACAATATACACCACTACAACATACAACACTACAACATACACTACTACAACATACACTACTACAACATACACTACTACAACATACATTACTACAACATACGCTACTACAACATACACCACTACAACATATACTACTACTACAACATACACCACTACAACATATACTACTACAACATACATTACTACAACATACACTACTACAACATACATTACTACAATATACACTACTACAATATACACTACTACAACATACACTACTACAACATACACCACTACAACATACACCACTACAACATACACTACTACAACATACACTACTACAACATACACTACTACAACATACACTACTACAAGATACACTACTACAACATACACTACTACAACATACACTACTACATACACTACACAACTACAACTACATCATACACTACTACAACATACACTACTACAACATACACTACTACAACATATAAAGAGAAGGTAAACATTAAAGTAAAGTAAGTCCCATACTCAAGAGTTAAGTGCAGGGTCGATCTGAGTACGAGAAAGGTAAGATAGCAAAAAAAACAACCCACTATTAACCCCATATTCGTATGGTGCTTTTTCAACAGAGATTTTGATTTGATTTACCTACATCCACAACTAAGATTATCTTGGGGTTTTAGGAGGCTTTTAATTTTGCCCGGACTGCCCTGTAAAAAAACCTAGGGGATCTTTAACGTGCACAAAGTGTGTGTGATCTGTACACGGGACCTCCTCCTTTTATAGCCCGTCTTCGATGGGACTAGGCGTCGATCCACATACCTGGACCAGGGAAGTAGATTTTTGCTCGAAAAAAATATAGAAAATCGTTCAACCGTTGGCAGGGCTCGAACCCACTACCTTTTTGGTTGAGAGGCCCCTGGACTACCGAGTTACGACTTTCCACAGAGAAAACAAGTCAATGTCCTGTAGATCTAACACGCATACTATTTTTCATCTACGTAGTAAGACATTTTTAATTCGCAAACGACTGGAATACACTAGTTGTTTCATTGGCATCTACACCGACCACCGTATGCTGTGATCTCAGGGTAAATTTGCTCAATAGAAACAGCAAGATGAAAGGTATGTGATGGTTTGTTTGGTTTTTTCTTCTCATTTTGTTTGCTTGCAACCTACTCAAATCGTTCATAATATTATGCTGCGATCTCAAGGTGAATTTAACTTAGACTATAAGACAGAAGAAAGTGAAAGGCAGGAGTAAGCTCAACCAGTGAAAGAATGAAAGGAAAGCGGTAGGACTGGCCAGTAACACTCACAAATCACCTATGGATATATATATATATATATATATATATATATATATATATATATATATATATATATATATATATATATATATATATATATATATAGATAGATAGATAGATAGATAGATAGACAGACAGACAGACAAACAGGCATATATATGTATATATATGCATATATATATATATATATATATGTATATATATATATATATATATATATATATATATATATGTGTGTGTGTGTGTGTGTATAGTTAGATAGATAGATAGACAGACAGACAGACAGACAGACATATATAAATATATATATATATATATATATATATATATATATATATATATATATAAAGAGAGAGAGAGAGAGAGAGAGAGAGAGAGAGAGAGAGAGAGAGAGAGAGAGAGAGAGAGAGAGAGAGAGAGAGAGAGAGAGAGAGAGAGAGAGAGAGAGAGAGAGAGAGAGAGAGAGAGAGAGAGAGAGAGAGAGAGAGAGAGAGAGAGAGAGAGAGAGAGAGAGAGAGAGAGAGAGATAGGTAGGTAGATAGATAGATAGATAGCCCGACTCTACATATACACACACACTCGCGCACAAACACATACACACACATAATCGTTGAAGCGAACACGCACGGGGACGGACAAGCTGGCTGACGTCGAGAAGTGGCACAAAATCGACACGTCAGGGATAAACAATTTTTCCACCGGCTATAGGCAATCTGACCATCAATCTTGAGCGCCGTCTAGACCCATTCCCCATCCAATGATTGCTATCGAGCTATCAATCCTTCAATCCTTGACGTAATGGCCTCATTGCAAGCGCATGCGTAGAAAGACACACACAAAACAAAACAACCAAAAATTCAACCCTAACAAAACAAAGACAACAAAATCCAACATAACCTCCCCACCCCCCCCCCGCCCCGTTCCCCTCCCCCACCCCAACAACTCAAACATAACAATAATATTATTATGAGACAACAGATGAACATGAAAAGAACAAATCCCTGTTTTGTGATAATCTAAAGCCAGTTCGCTTGCAAGACAAAAGATGGGGTGTGGGCGGGGTTGGGTGGAGTGGATACAGAGGAGCCAATGAACGTGCTTGTTTCGTTGGACTTTACACCGTGCGTAGGGAGGGGGACTCGGTACTCCAGAGGCATGGTGTCGGCCTCTCAACATATAGCTAATGGGTTCGAGCTCCGCCAACGGTCGCAACCTTTTCTCGAGTTTTTTCAAGCAAAATTTATCTTCCTCCCCCCTCCCCTCCCACCCCCGGTCCAGGTAGGTGGATCGACACCTAATCCCATCGAAGACGGATGGTACAAAGGAGCTCTCGGAGAAACCCAACTTCGGACTTAGTTTGATAGAATTCGAACCCGGAACCTCATAACCTCTACTCCGATAGCCTAACCACTCGGCCACTGACAATAAAACTCTATGGATTGAACACCCCCCCCCCCTAGCTCTGCGTCGGCACCCAGAACGAGCGTAGTTAGCTCGGTTGATAACACGCGTTCTTTCTATGGTGAGGAGAAGGGTATCGAGGCAGAGGTTGCGGGTTCAATCCCCAAGGTTACCAAGATTTGTTTCTGTCTATCCCTGTCTCGTCCTTATTCTTATGGGGGATTTAATATTATTTCGTTGACTTTCGACACGCCCCCTGACCCCATTGTCTCCCTTTCTCCCTTTCTCCCT
>JAXRKP010000446.1:300000-305119 GCA_037039925.1 Doris montereyensis | reverse complement strand
TTCTTTCTTTTTCTTTCTTTCTTTCTTTTTCTTTCTTTCTTTCTGTGCTTTTTCTTTCTTTCTTTCTTTCTTTCTTTCTTTCTTTCTTTCTTTCTTTGTTTTTTTTTCTTTTTCTTCTTTCTTTACTTCCTTTGTTTTCTTTTTCTTTCTTTTAATCCTTTCTTTCTTTTTTTCTTTACTTCTTTCTCTTTTTCTTTCTTTCTTTCTTTATGTACTTTTCTTTCTTTCTATCGACATGACTAGATTAAAACAAGAGACAAGCATCTGATAAGACCTGCATACCATACAACCCACCAACACCGACATCCCCTCTCCACCCCCATCCCCTTCCTCAAGCCGATGAAGATCATCTAATAGTGACATCACAGACAAAAGGGAATGAAGAGGAAGAAAATGCCTGGCAAAGGTCGGCTGATCAAGATGCTACAGCCCCAAAGGTCACCGGCGCCCCTGTCTAACCACCTTTCTCCTGATGCCTCTACACAAACCACAAAGTCTGCACACTGCAGCTTTACCTTTAAACGCTCCTCCACATTAACGTCAAGACTCGGGGCCTTAGTTTCATCTTAACCTTTTCCAACGCGCTTTGAGGAGAAAGAATGTCAAACAGATAACAGGAAAAACAAACCAAACGGCAGGTGATTGCCAAAATATTACATTGCGTCATATAACATATCCACAGGTATTTCACCTCGACAATCATTCTCTGCCTCTTACAGCTACGACACAATAGTGTGGAACACTCAACTTTGATGATTCTAGGACATGATGTAACAGATATCAAAACGACGCAAAAGAGATCCGCAGCAGGCAATTCTAATAATATTAAATGCACAGGCAACTAAAAACAATGTAGACTATACAGCCACTAGAAAACAAACCTGGTATAACTACAAGTATTTAAAAAGTAGAATCAAGAGGTTAACTATACTACATGCTTAATGACAAAAAACGCTTTTTATTAGTGACAATTATTCCACACCCTCCTCATGCTGATTAATTCAATGCAGTGAGACCCATTCACCAATGAACACACTGAAAATCCAATAGCAATCAAATACACACACACACACATATAATATATATATATGCAAATTTACCTTTGCTACTCCCCCCACCCTCCACACCACTCTCTCTTTTCCTAGGATCTATGTGTATACAATGTAACTGAAATATACCATCAATCGACTCTCAAAGCTTCCAAAGTCTTTGTCAATATTCAATTAGACTCAAAAAAGATGTTTCGTGGAAGAATAATATCATCACCTTATAAATCGATTTCAATCTTGCACAAATGAGACGAAAATTTACATCTCCACACAAAAACACACCCTAGATGCACAAAAAAAAAATAATACAGGAGACAAAAACCTTTACCTCCTCGATCAAATTAACACACCTAGCATAAAGAACTGAGAAGACCATTTTTCTATAAATTCGTAAAAAAAAGAGTATCTTTCAAAGGATGAAAATAAAGCAGAAAGTGTTACTTAATGAATTCTAGTAAAAAAATTGTTAGAGTGAATCTCAGCTCATCCTTTGATGTGAAAAGAAACAGCACTTTGAATCTTTACAAAACATGACTTTTATATATCTCCTAGAGACAACGTCTACCAAAAGAGATTTCATATTATTACCAGTTTTGCATGTTGACATTTAAAAAGAATGTCTTCCCCAGATTGAAAAAAATCGTAACAAGTGCAAATAAAACAACATAGAAGAACACATAGTACATTTACTAAGAAACCCTAGCTGACATAAAAACCAGTGTATATCAATGACAAACAATAATATTTTATAATGTCAATTTGGCTTGAAATCATTGAACGGATCCGCAGGGGAGAAGGTGACTTTTAGGTTCTTGTTGGTATACTATTTTGTTTACCTTCAAGTCACATTTGATTTACAATAGGGTTTTAGCACTGTCACATGATATCTGATTTATTGCAAATACTGCTTTGTTGTTACAACAATGATTGATGAGAAAAGCTTTCCTGCCACCTCCCCCACAAAGGAGAGATTTTACCTATCAAACAGGGAGAAGCCTGATTTATGAAGCATTTTAATTGAAACTAGATTTGTTGATTGACCATCTTGGCAACGCTATTAAAAAAACAAAGTTTTCCCTTCAATAATCTTAGTTAAATTGATTTGTAATTGTTTGGGAGCTATTTTGAATTTTCAGCCAAATTCACCTGAACGGTGTGACAATTTAGATAAGCTGCAAGCCATACAGTGTAACTCTCGAGCTGATGATTGACGACACGGTCACAGCTTACATCCGATACTAGAAAGCAGTTGCTAACTTATGAATGAAAAGGTAGAATATCACGATAAGGATTTAAATAAAATTTGTATCTTATTTTGCTTACGTGAAAAACCTGACTTCAGAAATTTGATAACAAATGACTAGACATATCAGCGAAGAGGAACCACCACCAGATGAAAGAGTTGTGGTGCATAAAAGTCAAGTTGATTTGGAGTGTAATAAAGGCCCCAATGACAGATCAGATACCAACAAGAGGAATTTAAGAATAAGAGCCGGAAGAACGCTTCAAATACAACTAAATGCTCAATTAAAATCTGATATATATAAGTGAAATGCCAGTTTAAATAAGGTATCCTAAGAAAAGAATGTATAAAATTAAAACAGAAACCTGACCCAATACTAACAGACAAACCCTTCTGTCATATTATATAATATAATCTTTTCAGATGCTAATATAAGTCATTTGACATTTTAAATTCAAATGTCCCATACATCTCAAAATAATCATGGGTTTTAAATTTCAACATATATATATAGTAATCAATAAGAACAATGCACATTCATTCATCATACAATTTTTTTTAAATTATAGAGCTCCATATCAATGGTGTTTTTTAAAAGAACTAATATGTTTGCATTTTTTGTTTTGTTCCATAATTTGACTGTTCGTAATGAAAACATTATGTCTCACAGAAATAGAACTTCCTGTAATATAAAATCTTAAATCTATTTCCCTGAGTAAAACTCACATTCTCATTTAGTTATATATGAATAATTTTTCATAAAGAGGTGAAATAAACCATGATTTGACAAATCAAAAAAGATACACATCTAAATGAGCTTTGCCAGGTGAATAAAATAAAAATAACCTACTTACTATATATAGAGAGAGAACAGGGATCATAATTTAATTTTACATAGATCTAGTACTAACAAGAAGGTTCTAATATTTCATTTTGGGACTGTTAGAGGGTGCCAGGAGCATTTCCCCATATAACTTGTCAGTTTATTTAGTAATGACTCAGAAAGAAGTTTGATATTTAAATCAAATTAATAAGTTATTCTGTTGAGATACATCATCTGACTACAAAAACTGAACAATGTTTCTTTGCTATTCAAGCCTTATCATCTGTACAAAAAAGCATATGTATTATATCACAACAATTTCTAATGATATCCACTTGGCAAGTTTAGTTAACCCAAGAAAAGCACAGCTTTTTGCCCCAATCGCTTCCAGCACTGGACATGTGACCATGAGATTGACACCCCTTTTTTCTAGCTAAAGAGCTGTACAGTTAGCAACAAAATTATGACTTAGTCAGGGCAGTAGCGGGAAAGGTTACGCATTTATCTTTCATGTTATGTAATAACTACACAGAGCGCGCATCTTGTAGCCCTGGCTGTTTCCACCCAGGCAACCCTGCTCTGTCATTGAACGTAATAGCGAAGGTAAGACTGGCTCTGACCGGATGATTGACATCTGGTCCTGCAGTCACTAGCTGTAGAGCAGGGTATTTTGTTAGTCATGCCGTCAGCAGGGAAATTACGCGTTATCGTTATATAATAAAAACAATTTTTTGATAGATGACAAGGTAAATTAGTCCGACGTATATATAGTTTTTCCGCAATAAGAGATATAATTTGTTACATGCACTGTATTGGAATGATTCTCAAAAGCATTATTGCTCCTACATGTCAATCTATTGTTGTGAAATTAGAAAGTCAATACAGAAAGGATTTCAACCTATCAATGTGCAATCCCCCCCCCCCCGAACACACACACCCCATCCTCTCCTACACATTACTGACCCATCAGTCTTTACAAGAGCTTGCAATTTTCTTATGTCTACTAAAAAGTCAGCAGATGTCTATGTTTCAAAAGCTACTATGGTCGCATAGTGACGTAATCCATTCAAATTACAAAAAGGAACGGGCAGGGAACAGTGGATGGCTGAGATGAGATTTCTTTGTGGGAAATTCCATTTCCATACATATATATCTTGCTGTGAATCATTTGTCAAAATACAGACTATGGGAAACTTCCCTTCTTATCTCTTTCTTATTAGTCGGTAGGAGCATGTGTTTTATTCATCACCAACATGCAAACCATGAATTCAACATATCTATGGCTTTCTAAACAATGTTAGATCTCTGAAATATAGAAGGATGATTTTTGTCACCTAGCCTGGTCAGCTAAGATTCTTGACTGCCATTCGAAATACAGGCTGACATGCAAGTGTCAATTGGGGCATCTGGTATTCAAACTTCCCCTCTACCTAGACCAAATCAGGCTTCATTTGTACAGTGTGGGACATTTTTACTTCAGTTGGAGTTCTCTCCCTCTCTATGTCAGTCTGTCTTTCTCTGTTTGCCTCCCTACTGCTTGTCTTCAAGTCTATTTATCTGTCTCTCTCTTTCAGTGCCTGTCTGTCTGTCAATCTGTCTCTCCAATTCTCTCTCTCTCTGCCTCTGTCTTCCTTTCCCTTTCTCTCTCTCTGTCTGTCTCTCCCTCTTTCCTTTTCTCTCTCTTTCTTTCCCCTCCCTCTCCTCGTCTTTGTCTGTCTGTCTCTCTCTCTTTCTCTCATTTCGTCATTGGTCAGTATTACACATATTCACCCAGACAAATAATTGTCAATCTAATAGTATTGAAATGGAAGGACCAATCAATTTACAGTTAACGGGAATGTGTGTGTCTTCACAGAGGGCATGTGGTCAATGTGTCCAAAGAAATTGCTTTCAGTTGGTCAATCAAATGAAAAGTTCCCATTTCAATTGAGCTCAGTCAGTCATGATGGTCCTTAATGCGATATGCAAGTACATGTACGTCCTGCGTGCTTCTCGGGTAAAAAA
>JAXRKP010000446.1:275000-290000 GCA_037039925.1 Doris montereyensis | reverse complement strand
TCCACTGGCTGGGCATGACCTATGCTAATGTTCCCTCTTATTATTTGTAGTCTGTGTGCGTAAATATCTAAATGTTCGGAGCAGTGCAAAGTTTCATGAAAACAATCCCATGTGTGTGCCTAAATATCTAAATGTTTGGAGCTTCGGAAAGTTTGAGGAAAAAATCCCATGTGTGTGCCTAAATATCTAAATGTTTGGAGTTGTGCAAAGTTTGAGGAAAAATCCCATGTGTGTGCGTAAATATCTAAATGTTTGGAGTTGTGCAAAGTTTGAGGAAAAATCCCATATGTGTGCCTAAATATCTAAATGTTTGGAGTTGTGCAAAGTTTGAGGAAAAAATCCCATGTGTGTGCCTAAATATCTAAATGTTTGGAGCTGTGCAAAGTTTGATGAAAAAATCCCATGTGTGCGTAAATATCTAAATGTTCGGAGCTGTGCAAAGTTTGAGGAAAAATCCCATGTGTGTATGTAAATATCTAAATGTTTTGGAGCTTTGCAAAGTTTGATGAAAAAATCCCATATGTGTGTAAATATCTAAATATGTGTGCAAGTAGATATATCATATTTTAAAAAAATGTTTTGTTCGTGCTGTTGATTTTCATTGATGTGCGCAGACATTTTCAACTGTGTACGTTTTCACCCTGGTGTGTGCGCGCACATGCGCACAGCTTAGAGGAAACATTACTCTTTCCCTATTTTACTTACTTGCTTTTACTTTTTCAGTCCTCTTATACCAGTAGTCCAGAGGCAAGGTGTCGGCCTCTTACCCTAAAGGTATGGGCTCGAGCCCCGCCAATGGTTGAACCCTTTTCTCCGAGTTCTTTCGAGAGAAAATCTACCCCCCCTCACCCACCAGCTGGTCTAGATATGTGGATCGACAACTAATCTCATCGGAGACGGACGATAGAATGGAGTTCCCGTGTGCAGATCACAACTAGTAGTAGTAGTAGTAGTAGTAGTAGTAGTAGTAGTAGTAGTAGTAGTAGTAGTAGTAGTAGTAGCAGTAGTAGTAGTAGTAGTAGAAGTGGTAGTAGTTGTAGTAGTAGTAGTGATAGCAGAAGAAGTAGTAACAGTCGTAATAGTAGTAGTAGTAGTAGCAGTAGTAGTAGCAGCAGCAGCAGTAGTAGTAGTAGTAGTAGTCGTCGTCGTCGTAGTAGTAGTAGTAGTAGTAGTAGTAGTAGTAGTAGTAGCAGTAGTAGTATTAAGAAGAAGTAGTAGTAGTAGTAGTAGTAGTAGTAGTAGTAGTAGTAGTAGTAGTAGTGGTAGCAGAAGTGGTAGTAGTAGCAGTAGTAGCAATAGTAGTAGTAGTAGTAGTAGTAGCAGTAGTAGTAGTAGTAGTAGTAGTAGTAGTAGTAGTAGTAGTAGTAGTGGTAGTAGCAGTGGTAGTAGTAGTAGTAGTAGTAGTAGTAGTAGTAGTAGTAGCAGCAGCAGCAGCACCAGCACCAGCAACAGCAATCGTATTGACAATTGTAGAATTTGTTTATATGATACATAATACATGTAGTTCATTTCCCTTACAAGTTGACAGTGGTCTTAAGCCGCCTGCTCAGGAAAACCAAGCCAACAGACCAACTCATTTACGGACTTCGATCGTCTGCTGATGGCGTGCGGTGTGGCTCGTAGTCCAGCCATTGGATGCAATTCCGAGCAGACGAGAGTTTGCAGGGTGTCACAGGCGACGTAAACAAGGCGGCTGGCGATTATTGCTAGGCCAATACTTGGCACAGCCTTGTCACTGACGTCGATGTGTTTCACTGGGAAGAAGACACATTGTCATTCCAATCATGTAAATGGATGCTAATAGTTCCATTTTGCTCGGTCTTGCCTCGCTCGTGACAAACATACAACAGCCGGTGTGCTAAGGACTTTACAGGTAAGGTGTGTTAACTGTGATAACAATAACAATGCATGTATGCTATATTTATGAAGTTATAATGTATTATTGGCCCTCATTGTGTTTGTTGTTTAGTCCTTAATATATATTTCCTTCTTCTTCTTCTTCTTCTTCTTCTTCTTCTTCTTCTTCTTCTTCTTCTTCTTCTTCTTCTTCTTCTTCTTCTTCTTCTTCTTCTTCTTCTTCTTCTTCTTCTTCTTCTTCTTCTTCTTCTTCTTCTTCTTCTTTTTCTTCTTCTTCTTCTTTCTTCTTCTTCTTCTTCTTCTTCTTCTTCTTCTTCTTCTTCTTCTTCTTCTGTGATATGTTTAATTCTATTTCTGAAATCTCCAATGCTATATCTGCCGACAGCGTGTCAAAACCTTTATTGAAGATGGCACCATGTACGATGTTTAGCAGCCTGACCTATTCGAATGTACACATTGTTCGTTTCATGATTGCCTTTCTTGAATGAGGCGATTAAATTAGATATATAAATACTTTGTACTCATAAAAAAGTCATCAAAGTTGTATGCAATTGTATTTTTCCGCGTCGTTGGCCCAGTGGTTAGGCTGCCGCAGTATGGATCATAAGATAGAAGGTTCAAACTATGGCAATTCTCGGTACGACTTTCTGTCGCTTAACACGCAATCTACCTATCTATTTTCCTACCCACCTATCCACCTACCAATTATCTACTCACCTATCTACCCATCTATCTACCTGTCCAACTATCTACCTACCAACCTATCTACCTATCCAACTATCTACCTACCAACTTGTCTACTCACCTATGTACCCACTATTTACCTACTCATCTATCAACCTATCAATTACCTACCCACCTATCTGCCCACCTATCTCCCACCTACTTATCGAACTAGCTATCTACCCAACTATCTATCTACCACACTATCTATCTACCAAACTATTTATCTACCCAACTATCTATCTACCAAACTATCTATCTACCACACTATCTATCTACCAAACTATCTATCTACCCAACTATCTATCTACCACACTATCTATCTACCACACTATCTATCTACCCACCAATCTACCTACCCAACTATCTACCTATCCAACTATTTACCTGCCCAACTATCTACCTATACACCTGCCTACCTACCCAACTATTTACGTATCCAACTATCTACTTACCCAACTATTTACCTACCCACCTATCTATTTACCCAACTATCCATCAATCCAAATATCTACTTACACACCTATCTACCTATTCAACTATCTACCAACCCACATATCTACCTATCCCATTATCTACCTACCCCCATATCTACCTATCCAAATATCTACTTACCCAACTACCTATCCAACCATCGACCTACCCAACTATCTACCTACCCAACCATCAAACCTACCCACCTATCTACTTATCCAATTATCAAACCTACCCACCTATCTACCTATCCAAATATCTACCAAACCAACTATCTACCTATCCAAATATCAAACCTACCCACCTATCTACCCACTCAACTATCTACCTATCCAAATATCAAACCTACCCACCTATCTACCCACCCACATATCTACCCACCCAACTATCTACCTACCCAACTATCTACCTACCCAACTATCTACCTACTCAAATATCTACCTACCCAACTATCTACCTACCCAACTATCTACCTACTCAACTATCTAGCTACCCAACTATCTACCTACTCAAATATCTACCTACCCAACTATCTACCTACCCAACTATCTACCTACTCAAATATCTACCTACCCAACTATCTACCTACCCAACTATCTACCTACTCAAATATCTACCTACCCAACTATCTACCTACCCAACTATCTACCTACTCAACTATTTACCTACCCAACTATCTACCTACCCAACTATCTACCTACCCAACTATTTACCTACCAAACTATCTACCTACCCAACTATCTACCTACCCAACTATCTACCTACCCAACTATCTACCTACCCAACTATCTACCTACCCAACTATTTACTTACCCAACTATCTACCTACCCAACTATCTACCTACTCAACTATCTACCTACCCAACTATCTACCTACCATACTATCTACCTACCCAACTATCTACCTACCCAATTATCTACCTACCTCAACTATCTATCTACCCAACTATTTACCTACCCACCCCTACGTATCTATCTACCTACCCACCTATCTACCAATCCAGAATCTACCTACCAACCTATCTACCTATCCAAATATCTACCTACTCACTTATTTACTTATCCAAATATCTACCAACCCAACTATTTACCTATTGAATATCTACATACCCACCTATCTACCTATCCAACTATCTACCCATCCAATTATCTACCAACCCAACTATCTACCTACCCAACTATCTACCTATCCACGTATCTACGTATCTAACTATCTACCTACAGAGCTATCTACTTATCCAATTACCTACCTATCCAACTATCTACCTACCCACCTATCTACGTATCCAACTATTTACCTATTCAACTATCTACTTATCCACCTATTTACCTACCGAACTATCTACCCACCCACCTATCTACCTATCCATCTATCTACCTACCCACCTGTCTACTTATCCAACTATCAACCTACCCAACTATCTACCTACTTAACTATCTACATACTCACATATACGCCTAATACCTATCTACCCACCAGTTAGCCACCCACCTATCTGTGGGTGGGGGAAAATAGGTCCGAGGTATAATTGTAAGGGTACTAGCCTCACACATCATAGCACTGTGGTTCGTTCCCTGTGTATACGCATGCTATTGACATTAACAAACTATTTCCTTCTCTCTTGCCGATAGCAGAACCAATATAGAGCAAGACTCCAGAGCTTACTCCGATTGGAGTAACAAGTAAAGTTCCATCAAGGCCATTACGGCCCATAGATCCGACGTTGATCCCGGTTTCTGTAGCATGAAGCGGAACAGGTGATAGTAATCACCTCCTGGACAGGACTCTAGCCTGACGCTGGTTTCACTCCCAAGCTAGTGCTTGTACCCATTTGCTTTTGTGTCGAGTGGGAATATATACACGTTAAGTGTCTTTCCTAAGGAACACAACGTCGGACCTAGCCTTGCTAGGGTTCGAACCAGGGACCTTCTGATCACATGCCCGTCTATCTAACCACTCGGCCACCGACCTCACTACTTCAATCTGAGACGTAGGAGAAATTCCAGGGCTCTGTATGTAACAGACTCTGTTGGCAGAAAAAAGGAAATCTAAGCAACGTTTGAAGATCCCCCCTCCCCCCGCCCCCGCCTTCCAATAAATCTTTTCAAAATCACAGCGAATAGCGGACTGGTAGACACCTATCTGTGCACCTTCACGTAGAATATAAATATACAATATATTAAAATGACACCCGCATTGCAAAAACAAAGATCTACGCATACACTCAGTGTAAACACATATACACACACACACTCACACTTACAGATAGACACCCACACACCCATACACATAATCACCTTCGCATACACATATGCACTTACAGGCAAGCACTGACAAGATTAGTTTTCAGTAACAACGCAAATCATGTATGTGTAGTTGATAAAAAAGGAGTTTAAGTGTACCCTACAACTACATCACACACACACACACACACACACACACACAAACACAGACATACACGCATACCCACACACATACACACACATGCACACACCCACATACACACGCGCGCACACACGTATCTATCTTCAAGTTTGCTCGATTGATAGAAAACATCGTTATCTTGTGTATTAAAGTTATAATTATCTATTTTAATAACACAGTATAAAATCTCGATAACTGTGTCAGTGTCTATTTCACGGAAATATCTATCTCTATAACTGTGCCAGAGGGGTTATAAATCTCTATTTTAAAGAGATATCTATCTCTATAACTGTGCCAGAGGGATTATAAATCTCTATTTTAAAGAGATATCTATCTCTATAACTGTGCCAGATGGGTTATAAATCTTTATTTTAAAGAGATATCTATCTCTATAACTTGTCAGAGGGGTTATAAATCTCTATTTTAAAGAGATATATATCTCTATAACTGTGTCAGAGGGGTTACAAATCTCTGTTCTAAAGATATATCAATCTCTATAACTGTGTCAGACGGGTTACAAATCTCTATTTTAAAGAGATATCAATCTCTATAACTGTTTCAGAGGGGTTATAAATCTCCATTTTAAAGAGGTATCTATCTCTATAACTGTGTCAGAGGGGTTATAAATCTCTATTTTAAAGAGATATCTATCTTTATAACTGTGTCAGAGGTGTTATAAATATGTATTGTAATGAAATATCTACCTCGAAATCTGTGTCATCATCACCATTATCATCATCATCATCATCATCATCATCATCATCATCATCACTATCATCATCATCCCACCATCATTGCCCGCCACCATTGGCAGGATAAAGACGACACACAAACATCCTCCACCTTTCCTCATCTTTTGCCAACTTCTTGAGCTCTTTCCAGAACATGCCACTTATTTCTATGTGCTTTCTGATATTTTGTCTCCATTTTGCTCGTGGCATTCCCTTCCTTCATGCTCACTGTGCGTTCCATTGCAGTGATCGTTTTTCTACCGCTTGAGTCTTAGTTTTTCGGAGAGTATGCCTGATCACTTCCATCTTCTTTGACCTATTTCTACTTTTATATATTTATGATTTGTTTTCTGCCAATGGTCTTCATTCGTGGTTATCTTGGATCGTCTGATTCTCAAATGCTTTCCCAGACACCCATTTATAAATATTTCTAATTTCTTGCTGCAGGTTTCGCAAAACATGGCATTATGTCCATACAAACATAGAACTTTGTCAGAGGGTTTATATATAAATCTCTATTTTAATGAGTTGTTTATCTCAATAACTGTGTTAGAGGGGTTATAAATCTTTATTTTAATGAGATGTTTATCTCAATAACTATGTTAGAGGGGTTATAAATCTCTATTTTAATGAGATATATATCTCCATAACTGTGTTAGAGGGGTTATAAATCTCTATTTTAAGGAGATATATATCTCGATAAATGTATCAGAGGAGTTAGACATTATATTATACTGAGAAATTGATCTCTATAATAAATGTGTAAAAGGGGTCACAATTCTCTATTTTAATGAGAGCTCGATCTCGTTAACTGTATCAGAGGGGTTATAATTTCTGTATTGGTGAGATCTCTATCTCTATCGACGCCTTTTATTATCTTATTGGAAATGCGTTTTATTTCACATCAATGTATTTTGCGAGGCTAATCGAGAGCTGATTTATGAAGACTAAGGCAAAAAACGAATTTTGGACCAGCTAGAGCTGAGCTGTCGGCAGCGGGTTCGGCGGTCCAGAGATAAGGTGTCGACTCAATCCAAATGTCGTGGGTTCAAACCCCGACGGTTGAAACATGTTCTCAAGTTCATTTCGAGTAAAACCCTGGTCGTTGGATCGATCCATATTTCCATCGAAGAGGAAGGTAAAGGAGGTCCCGTGTGCAGATCACAACTCTTTATGCACACTAAAGGTCCCTTAGCTCTTTTGGTCAGGGCAGCCCGGGCAAAATTAAAAAATCCTACAAAAAAAAACCCCGAAATCACCTTAGTAATGGATGTGGGTAAAATGAAATGAAATGAAATGAAATGAAACGAAATGAAATCCAACCTACGAGCCCCCTCGGCATGGAGGAAGGCCCGACACTTCCGTAACAAAGAGATGACAATAGAGAGGATGGCAGGGGACAATATCACAAGCCGAACGAGCTGCAGCGAGGCAAATCCCTGACTGATTTTCTCCTACACGTTCGTCATGACAATATTTCGTTCGTTCGTTTGCTTTGTAGAATGGAAATAGCTGCGCCCCCACGACGTCTCCAATTATCAAATGTATATTATACAGGTACAACTGATTTAATGATGCTTTTTGTTGTTGTTGTTGTTGTTGTTGTTGTTAATGTTTAGCACCTTAAGCAATTAAATGGATAATAAATTATGCCTTTTATAAATGCCGTTGATAAATTTCTTTTTCGAGTATTCCTGACTTAAATTATGTGGTGGTCAGTGCTCAGACCGGTTCTATATCTATAATAATAATATAGCTTTGTTGGCGTCCATGATCAGTGGCTTGCTTCTCTTCGCTATACGTCGTAAGGTTCGGTAATTTAAGTTCGTGTTGAGTGATGGATTTATTTTATTTGAACTGTAAAGTTAAGCCTTTTTTACTTTACATCAAGAATTTTTTTTTTAATTTACATCGTGGCACACGATGGATTAGGCAACGCCGTGTAGGAAACACGCTAGTTATTTGCATATCGTTTTCGACATGAAATTCGTCCCCTGTTATTCGATTTGTATAGTGTCGAGACGTGAAATTCGTGAATTTCGTCCCTTGTTATTCGATTTGTGTAGTGTCGAGACGTGAAATTCGTGAAATTCGTCTCTTGTTATTCGATTTGTATAGTGTCGAGACGTGAAATTCGTGAATTTCGTCCCTTGTTATTCGATTTGTGTAGTGTCGTTTGATCGTGAAATTCGTCCCCTGTTATTTGATTTGTATATCGCTCTAGGCGTGAATTTCGTCCCCTGCTATTCGATTTGTATATCGTTTTAGACGTGAATTTCGTCCCCTGTTATTTGATTTGTATATCGCTCTAGGCTTGAAATTCGTCCCCTGTTATTCGATTTGTATCGTTTTAGACGTGAAATCGTTTTCTGTTTTTCGATTTGTATATCATTTGAGACGTGACGTTCTTCCCCTGTTATTCGATTTGTATATCGTTTTAGAGGTGAAATTCGTCTCGTGTTATTCGATTCGTATAGTGTTTGAGACGTGAAATTCGTGAAATCGGTCTCCTATTATTCGATTTGCATATCGTTATATACGTAAAATTCGTGAAATTCGTCCCCTGTTATTCGATCTTCATAATATCGTTCTAGACGTGAGATGAGCTACCTGCTGTACCTTTCTACTTGTAAAACACAACGACGCTGATAACAGGACCAGGTGTGAATCAGTGGCGAAGTGTTATACGGTACACTCGACCTAGGCCGTACCTGTAAGAACTTGCCCAACAATAATTAGTGTTATTACTGTCAGGTACATGTAGGTAAGCGTTTTTAGTCTGACTACAATGAGACAGTTATTATGTAACGCGACAGAAATTTGTGTTGATGCAAGGGTCACGTATTCACGTTTTGCAACAGGTGAGTGGATTTGTTTGTTCGTGTGGATTTGTTTGTTCGTGCGGATTTGTTTGTTCGTGTGGATTTGTTTGTTCGTGTGGATTTGTTTGTTCGTGTGGATTTGTTGGTTTTGTTTGCTCATGTGGAATTGTTTGTTTGTGTGGATTTGTTTGCTCGTGTGGGTTTGTTTGTTCGTGTGGATTTGTTTGTTCGTGTGGATTTGTTTGTTCGTGTTGATTTGTTTGTTCGTGTGGATTTGTTTGTTCGTGTTGAATTGTTTGTTCGTGTGGGTTTGTTTGTTCGTGTGGATTTGTTTGTTCGTGTGGATTTGTTTGCTTGTGGGTTTGTTTGTTCGTGTGGGTTTGTTTGTTCGTATGGATTTGTTTGCTCGTGAGTGGAATGCTTGTTCTTTTTTTAAAGTTTATTTTGTAGTTTTATTCAGTGTGCGGAGTCGATGACCCAGTGACTAGGCTGCCGGACTTGGGTTCAAACCCTAGCAAAGTGAAGTTTGACGTTGTTTTCCTAGGGAAAGACACATACCACGCATTTTCCCCACTCGACCCAGGTGCAAATGGGTACAAGCACTAGCTTTGGAGTAAAAAAAAAAAGAAGAAGACCTACATCAGACAAGTATCCTGTCGAGGAGGTAATTATTCACACCTGTTTCGTTTCATGCTATAGAAAAGGCGAAAAGGTTTCGGCTCTATCTGTCGTAATTGGCCTTGAAAGAAGTTTGCTTTAATGATTTTATTCGATGTTGCTTTGACAAAACAGAAATCCTGGGTTTGAATTCTTATGTGACGGTGGCAGGTAACATGACCATAAACGCTTGACACTCATCTTCCTTTGAGAGGTAAACAGAGGTAGGGGGTCTCAATTCTTTGTACACATGGGATGTGTGCAAAGGTCTCTCCAAACAAACAAAACGAATCAAATAATCAAACAAATAAACGAAGTAGACAGAAATTCAATGGGAGCTAAGGACGAAAGAAGAGAAACACTCTCGATTACGTGTCCTGCCCTTACACTCTAAGGGGCCCCACCCTAATAATAGTAGCACTACTACTACTACTACTACTACTACTACTACTACTACTACTACTACTACTACTACTACTACTACTACTACTACTACTACTACTACTACTACTACTACTTCTACTACTACTGCTGCTACTACTACTACTACTACTACTACTACTACTACTACTACCACTACTACTAACTACTACTACTACTACTACTACTACTACTACTACTACTACTACTACTACTACTACTACTACTACTACTACTACTACTACTACTACTACTACTACTACTACGACTACTACTACGACTATTACTACTACTACTACTACTACTACTACTACTTACTATTACTACTACTGCTGCTGCTGCTGCTGCTGCTGCTGCTGCTACTACTACTACTACTACTACTACTACTACTACTACTACTACTACTACTTCTACTACTGCTGCTACTATTATTAATAGTAATAATAAAATAAGACTAATATAGATAATAATGAATACAATGATAAAATAAGAACGATCATAACAACAACTACTACAGCAGCAGCAACGACCTCACGACGACCAATAGATTATTTAATCAAATAACAGTCGTGCAATCGTTCAAATAATTAATAAATCAAACAAAGCAACCAGCTAACCAACCATGATTAATAAATCAATTGAGCAACTGTCCTATATTTAATATCCAATAAATAAATAAATTAATTAATTAATCAATCAACAATCAATCAATCAATCAATCAATCAATCAATCAACCAACTAACCGATTAAATCAATCAATCAATCATTCAATCAATGCAATCAATCAACCAACTAACCGATTAAATCAATCAATCAATCAATCAATCAATCAACTAACCGATTAAATCAATCAATCAATCAATCAATCAACCAACTAACCGATTAAATCAATCAATCAATCAATCAATCAACCAACTAACCAATTAAATCAATCAATCAATCAATCAATCAACCAACTAACCGATTAAATCAATCAATCAACCATTCAATCAATCAATCAATCAACCAACTAACCGATTAAATCAATCAATCAATCAACCATTCAATCAATCAATCAATCAACCGATCAGTCGATCTGTCAAGCAATCAATCAACACACCAATTAATCAATCAATCAACCTATCAATCAACCAACCGAATCAATTAATCAACCAATCAACCAATCCATTAATCAATCAATCAATCAATCAATCAATCATTCAATCAATAAATGTTGCCAGATGGACACACCGTGAACGTGAATCCGAAGAGTATCTGAGTGAGCCACTTCCTTATCGGTTATGATGGCTTTATCTGGCATGCGACAGGTCCATCAACGGGTCGGGTGCCAGTGAATGCCAGTCCAGTGATATGAACATTTGTTTCTTTACGACGATATTCTGGCTCCCACTCCGTAACCTCCCCGCCATCACCCATCCCTTCCCTCATAGCCACCAAACTCTTTCCAAAAGTGATTGCCAGCTCCAATTAATGACTTTCCACCCCGCCTTCTTCTCCCCTTCCAATTGTTTCTCTCTCTTTTCACCTCCTTCCCTCCCTCACTCCCTTTCATTCTTTCTCTCTCTCTCTCCCTGTCTCTCTGTCTCTGTCTCTGTGTCTATGTCCGTCTGTCTGTCCGTATGTTTGTTTGTCTGTCTGTCTGTCTGTCTGCCCCCCCTCTCTCTCTCTCTCTCTCTCTCTCTCTCTCTCTCTCTCTCTCTTTCTCTCTCTCTCTCTGTGTCTCTTCCTCTCTTTCCTCCTCCTCTCTCCCCCGTCTCTCTCTGTCTATGTCTCTGTCTCATTCTGGTCTGTCTGTCTGCCTCTCTCTTTGTCTCTCTGTCTCTCTGTCTCTTTTCTCCGTCTATACACGGCTCCATATCACCATATCTCTCTTCACACACAGCTTGTTGTCAAATTGCATGACGTACTTCCGGTTTCATGGGTGTCATACTCTAAACACCGACATGGAACACTGCTGACCGAGAAGACTTGCTGTTATTTCTTCTTCCTTGAATTCGTATTTATCTCTCGCTTTGTTTGTTACTCAGTATCTTCTAGTCTGCTGTTGATTTATGCGATTGGAAAATGAGCGTTATAATATTCTCCGATCTTAAGCTTCAATACTGCCTGTCTCTCGCTCCTTTCTTTTTACACACACACACACACACACGTGCGCATACAGACACAGACACACACACATACACACACACACCGTTTTGTGACACGAGGCACCTTTGACTCAATAGGCAGAGCGGTTGAGTATCGCTGAAAGGACCCAAGTTCAATTCCCAGTCAAGGTAGATCGTTTCAGGTCCTGCAGTCGACCTTGTAGCAAATTGGTTGCCATGTCTAGTCAGATAAGACGAAAGTTAAGTCAGCATGGAGAGCAAATGGTAAACTAACGCTTCATACCGTATGCAGTAAAAAGTAAGTTGAGTGGAGTTTACTTTACTTATTGTTCAACCATCAATCTTGACTTAAAACTCAAAATCTGGTCGACAGGAATTCACCCCAGTGATCGCTGAGAGGGAAATGTGTTCCCAGATTTGCCTTTATGAAGATATTTCTTGTTATAAAAGCACCGCATACGTTTACGAGTCAATACAGATTTCTTATATTTGATAACAGTGTTAAAGGTAAATTTTGAAAACAACCCAAAAAGCTGCAATATTATATTTGTATAACTTGAATTAAAAAAAAAGTATAATATATTATAATATTGCTTTCTTGCTTCCATGTTTATTTCACTGTATTTGCCGTCCTATCCCATTAACACATGCAAGGACTTTAGCCACAGTATCACGTGCAGGGATTTTATGCATGTTCTATTTTGGTCCATTTGCTTTTAGCCAGACACCTTGGGAATGAGACCGGCGCCTCTAGATCTAACGATACAATTGATACAATTTGAACGGTGTGCGACACAGAACGCAAGCTAGACGAATAGGGAGCAGTTGTGTAGTCCAGATTGGGAGGGGTGGGGGTGTTGATGGCCTTGTGATTAGATCGCCGGACTGGGGTTATGAGTTCCTGGGTTCCAAAGCTAGCAATGTTAGGCTCGAAGGTTTTGTTCCTTGGGAAAGACTCTCAATACCCGTTTTGCCCACTCAATCCAGGGGCATATGGGTACCAGCAACAGCTTGGGAGGGAACACCTGGGATAGTCTAGCGTCCTGTCCAGACGTCATTATCATCACCTGTTTCGTTTCACGCTATAGAAACCGGTGTATTAAGCTTTTGCTTCATGAAATAATGAATAATTCTTATTTTTTTATTATGGGTGTGCTACAAATAACAAATGGAGGGGTTGGTTTTGAGTTATATACAGTAGTTATTATTATTTTTTTTACTAATCTTTTCATCCCCAAACCGTCCTTGACTCTAAATGTAAATGATATGGAATGTCAACGTTAACCCTACAACTATCCATATCAGCCATGGTTAACCCTACCAGTAGTTGTAGGGTTAAGGTTAGTTCTCTCCGTCCTCTCATCTCAAAGGATGTGTTATAATGCAGTAAGGCACCAATCAAACATCAAAGGAGGTAGATTTTACTCCAAAAAGCTCGAGAAAAATGTTCAACCCTTGCCGGGGCTTGAACCCACGACATCTTCTCACTTTTCTCTTGACTACCAAGTCCTCCCCTCCCCCCCCCCCCGTTTGTTAGACAAGAATGTCACTAAATCCATATATATTCATCATGATTCATTGCATATCACATAGGATGGTGCATCCCTGACAGCGCCTCTGAATGTCTTTCTTTCCTGTGCCATTCATTCAGCTTCTGTTACTATTTATACCGAATATTTCCCCCATCTTTTGCATGGCTTCCATCTTTCTTTCCCCCACTCATTTGTCCTCAATTATCAGCTTTTCTGGGCCCTCACGTCATTTGGTGTGGCCTAAGTATTTCAGCTTTTCTGGACCTTTACGTCGTTTCATGTGGCCTAAGTATTTCAGCTTTTCTGGACTTTCAAGTCGTTTGATGTGGCCTAAGTATTTCAGCTTTTCTGGACCTTCACGTTGTTTGATGTGGCCTAAGTATTTCAGCTTTTCTGGACCTTCATGTCGTTTGATGTGGCCTACGTATTTCAGCTTTTCTGGACCTTCATGTCGTTTGATGTGGCCTAAGTATTTCAGCTTTTCTGGACCTTCACGTCGTTTGGTGTGACCTAAGTATTTCAGTTTTTCTGGACCTTCACGTCGTTTGATGTGGCCTAAGTATTTCAGCTTTTAAATGGATTAGTGTGTCTATAAATTGTTTTGCTATTATGTCGATAAAAAATTGCATTTCATGAAATTTAATACGTGTGATGCAAACTTACAATTGAATTATGTCTCCTAGCTGATGACTCGGTGGTCCAAAGGCAAGGTATCGGACAATAAAAAAGGAGGTCCCGTGTGCAGATCACGACACTCTCGGCACATTACAGGGCAAGCAGTGTCCGGACAAAGTTGAAAAATCCTACCAAAAAACCCCATGATCACTTAAGTTGAGGATGTAGGTAGAATTAAGTAAAAAAAGGCCTCAAGCTCATAAAGTACTTTCAAACGCTACGCCCGAATACGGAACTCGCTATGCCCGACTACGGAACTCCTCCCGATCGGTATTTGTAGTTGGAAACCAAATCTAGCTTTATCTACCAACGATGAAGCGTAAATGTCAAACGAAACGAACCCCCCCACCTCCCAAAGAAACAAAAAAAAAACAACTGCAATAAAGAAATTGACAGGGAATTCTGTCATTCAGAGGTTAGCGACAAGCATACAGACAAACAAGCAAATACAAACACTCATACACGCTCAAACATGTTTAAACAAGACCTTCATTTTCTGATGCATATCAAAATGTATGTGATGACTCCGTGCGCAATATGAAAACTGAATTTTGATAATGTAAAACATTATGTAT
>JAXRKP010000446.1:260000-270000 GCA_037039925.1 Doris montereyensis | reverse complement strand
TGTCATATGACACAAAATATAATAATATAATATACAGATAAACATATATACGTCTACGACACACAAAACATAATAATATGATATACATAGGGACACGTATACGTCTATAACACAATACATAATAATATAATATACATATGGACACATATACGTCTATGACACAAAAAACATAATAATATAATATACATATGGACACATATACGTCTATGACACAATACATAATAATATAATATACATATGGACACATGTACGTCTATAACACAATACATAATAATATAATATACATATGGACACATATACGTCTATAACACAATACATAATAATTTAATATACATATGGACACATATACGTCTATAACGCAATACATAGTAATATAATATACATATGGACACATACGCATACGACACAAAACAATAATGTAATATACGGGGGGACACATATGCGCCTATGACATAAATAAACGTATAACGTGCACTCATATCCTCCATGGACAAATACAGACATAGAGATGTTTTTCATAAGCGCCCATGACAGAAATGAAAACATAAAAGATTCACTCATGATGACATGCATGTCTACACACACATAGACGCACACTGATGCTATCATAAGCGTGCATACAGACAGACACAAATGAACTCCAATGCGCACATACACACAAACAGACATGTAATTATACCATCATATGTGTGCCTACACACACACATACACACATACACACACACACACACACACAGGTGAAGATGCACACTGAATTTGTAAGAGACAGATAATTAGCTTCCCATTGAGATGACACTCGTAATCAAAGTCTTCCATCAGAGAAATCCACCTCACGTGGGCTGTTAACTCTCACAGCGTATCGGTAAAGCAGGTATCGGGTTTCTTCATTTGTTCAGCCACACAGGCATGTTTTAGAAACTCTAGTATCGATTCGCATCGGTCATTCAATTGAGACCGTCTCATAGCCTACGGCTGAATAACAGACTCAAGCCACGCTGATAGCGATAAGCTTCGCTGTTTATTCTAGAGATGTAGTGGCGCAATTGGCACAGTTGAAAGTGCTGAGAGTTAATAATCACGACGGCACTGGCCGTACGACATAATGGGTTGTGTTGAGATTTAGTAATCCCGACGACATTGGTTCAAAACCCGGGTTAACCTTACAACACAATGGGTAGTGTTGAGAGTTAGTAATCACAACGACATTGGTTGAAAACCCGGGTTAACCTTACGACACAATGGGTAGTGTTGAGATTTAGTAATCACGACGACATTGGTTGAAAACCCGGGTTAACCTTACGACATAATGGGTAGTGTTGAAATTTAGTAATCACGACGACATTGGTTCAAAACCAGGGTTAACCTTTACGACCCAATGGGTAGTGTTGAGATTTAGTAATCACGACGACATTGGTTCAAAACCCGGGTTAACCTTACGACACAATGGGTAGTGTTGAGATTTAGTAATCACGACGACATTGGTTCAAAACCGGGTTAACCTTACTACACAATGGGTAGTGTTGAGAGTTAGAAATCCCGATGACAGTAGTTCAAAACCATGGGTGGCTTTATGACACAATGAGTAGCTTTGAGAGTTTGTAATCACAACGACACTGGTTTAAAACCATGGTTTTCCTTATAACACAATGGGTAGTGTTGAGAGTTTGTAATCACGACAACACTGGTTTAAAACCTGATTGGCTCTATGGCGCAAACTGTACTGTTTGAATTTGCAGTTTGACTGGGAAGCAAAGTTGGAAGGAAATAAGAAGTAGAAAAGAAAAAGAAGAAGAAGAAGAAAAAGAAGCAGCTGAAGAAGAAGAAGAAGAAGAAGAAGAAGAAGAAGAAGAAGAAGAAGAAGAAGAAGAAGAAGAAGAAGAAGAAGAAGAAGAAGAAGAAGAAGAAGAAGAAGAAGAAGAAGAAGAAGAAGAAGAAGAAGAAGAAGAAGAAGAAGAAGAAGAAGAAGAAGAAGAAGAAGAAGAAGAAGAAGAAGAAGAAGAAGAAGAAGAAGAAGAAGAGAGGAGGAGGAGGAGGAGGAGAAGGAGGAGGAGGAGAAGAAGAAGATGATTATGATAATAATAATATTAATGATGATGATAATAATAATAATAATAATAATAATAATAATAATACTAATGAGGAGGAGGAGGAGTGGGAGGAGGAGGAGGAGGAAGAAGAGGAGAAGGAGGAGGAGGAGGAGAAGGAGGAGGAGGAGAAGAAGAAGAAGAAAAGAAGAAGGAAAAGAAGAAGGAAAAGAAGAAGAAGAAGAAGAAAGAACAACGAAAGAACGAAACTAAATGCAGCCCTCCTATCTGCTGGTCTATTTAACGTCTAGCACGATACGGCTGACAACAATGACGTCATTGGACAGGAGTTGTGATGGTTTGTAATCAAATATGTAACAATATGGAATGTTTAATGCTTTTCTCTATCTTCTTTAAGCATCCAAAAACAAACGAAACACAAAGTCATACCAGCAACGAGGATGTAATGATAAAATAAAAAGAACGGCAGCAACAACAACAACAACAACAACAGCACAACGCCTAAAATCTACATTCATGTTTGTATCATTTCAACATCCCCTCTGTCCACGGACACCCGACACACGATAGCAATGACCAAACCACGCAGTAGTTGACCACAGAGAAAGATAATCAACAACAACAGGTGACAATCTACCAATAGAGTTGATAGGGAACAAACCACGGGACGTGACGTTTCGGGTTTTAGTTTTTCGTCTAACCTCCAAACACAGATGGACTACTACTGTATTCCATTCCAAAGAAACAATAACAACCGCTGCCACCCCATCCCCTTTACAACCCCCAAAAAAAAACCCCGACAACTCCAAAAAAACAAACCATACAAAAAACAAACAAACAAAAAATTCCAGCAGAAACAAACCCCGAAATTAATCTCTCTGGTATACCTTAAATTATACTTTCGCAAATTTGGCCTTAAAAAAACCCAACTCCCAGCTGCTTGAGCGACCGATCATCACACAATCACCCCTCAATCCATCCTCCTCCTCTACCCTCTACCCCCTCCCCCTGGGCTCCATTTAAACCTGATTTTATTTTACACACGATGATCTTTGTGTTGGCGCCAACCGTTTCAAATATGGCAAATCCTGCTTTGCCTCTCATTCGTTTGCTGCAAAATAATTTACTTTGTAAAATTACCATTAGTGTTGTCTCCCCAACACACGTGCTGGCTACGTTATTTGATCAGAAGGATGATCGATTTTTTAAAGACCAACTTTACTATCATTACCTACGCAATGTTCAACGTGTAATGAATGAAATGTGTATGAAACAAGTTTGTCTGTCATAATGTGCGTGTCACATATACTTTAATCTGTTTTTCCTGCTGGAAAGCGTAACGTCTAAAAACAAAACAAATGTGAAAACAATACTGTTTGTCCGCTTATCTATCCGTCTATCGATTACTTTTTGTGAGCATGCTTCTCTCTGTGTCTGTCTCTGCCATAATCTGCCTCTAGGGTATCATATTGTTTCTGACTTTGTCGGTCTGTCTATTTTATCCCTGCCTGCCAGTCTGTACGTTTGTATATCTGTCTATATGTCAGTCTCATTGTGTCTCTGTCTGTATATGTTTCTTTTGTCTGTTTCTATCTTTGTGTTTGTCTTTCTACCAGCATGTAAATGTATGTATGTATGTATGTAATTGTATGTATTTGTGTGTGTGTGTGTGTATATATGTATGTATGTATGAATGTATGTATATATGTATGTATGACATATGTACGTATATGTGTATGTATGTACATGTATGTACATGTATGTATGCATGTATGTGTGTATGTATTTATGTATGTATGTATGTGTGTATGTATGTATGTATGTACATGTATGTATGCATGTATGTATGTATGTATGTATGTATGTATGTATGTATGTATGTATGTATGTATAATGTACCATATTTTTTGAGCTGAGTCCTACTAATGTTTTTATTAAGCTCTCTCTCTTCATACTTTTCCGTATTCTCCAATCGCTGTTACACATACAGACACCTGCTTTACATTCACTGCCACATAAGGAGAAACGCTTTGTAAGAACCACCAATTAGTATCAAACATATACAGAAGCCTTTATCAATTAGTGTCATCATAGAAACCGTTCTCCAATCAGTGACATACATTCAGAAAGCCCATTCTCATATACAAAGGAATTTGTGTGGCATATACAAGACCATATCTCAATGAATGTCATATACAGAAACCATTCTCCGATCGAGTATGTATAAGACCGATATCCAATCAGTGTCATACTCCAAATCACTGAGACCATTCTTTAATCATTCTCCAATCAGTGTCATACCTAATCACTGATATAAAGAGACCACCCAATCATTCTCAAAGAATCAGTGTCATAATCACTGTCATATAAAGAGACTATTCTCCAGTCACTGTCATATACAGAAACCATTCTCCAATTAGTGTCATATACAAAGACTATTCTCCATTCTCCAATCAATGTCATCAGTTAATCATACAGAGACCATTCTCCAATCAGTGTCATATACAGAGACCATTCAAAGACTTTTCTCCAATCAGTGTCATATACACAGAGACCCATTCTCCAATCATTGTCATATATACAGAGACCATTCTCCAATCAGTGTCATACACAAAGACTATTCTCCAATCAGTGTCACACACAGAGACCATTCTCCAATCAAAGTTATTCTCCAATCAGTCATATACAAAGAGACCAGTCTCTAATCAGAGTCATAATCAGAGTCATATACAGAGACCATTCTCCAATCAGTGTCATATACAGAGACCATTCTTCAATCAGAATCAAAGATTATTCTCCAATCGGGCATATACAAAGAATTCTCAATGAGTGTCATATACATTCTTTCAATCAGTGTCACACACAGAGAGTCATATACATTCTCCAATCAGAGTCATATACAGAGACCATTCTCAATCAGTATCATATACAGAAATCATTCTCAATCAGTGTCATATACAGAAACTATTCTCCTATTAGTGTCATCATGCCACAGAGACCATTCTTCAATCAGTGCCATTCTCAAATAGTGCTATACACGAAACTATTCTCTAATCAGTGTCATATACAGAAACCATTCTCGAATCAATGTCATATACAGAGACTATTTTCAATCAGTGTCATATACAGGAGACCACTTCCAATCAGTGACATACTGAGACCATTCTCCAAATAGTGTCATGTACGAAATCATTCTGCAATCAGTGTCCTAGACAGAAATCATTCTCTAATCAGTGTCATATACAGAAACCATTCTCCAATCAGTGTCATATAGAGACAATTTTCCAATCAATGACATATTATACAGAGACAAATTTGGCAATCATTTCCATACATACAAACATATATTCTCCGATCACTGCCATATGGAGATGCCACTTTCCGATCTTTGCCATATACAAAGGCCCGTTTTTAAATCACTGCCATGATGCAGAAACACATTCTACGATCACTATCAGTTACGAAGATCATCTTCCCAATCATTTGTATTTACAGAGACCCGTTCTCCAATACTACCACATACAAATACCCTGTTCCCAATCACTGCAATATATAGAGAATATGTCTCCAATCACAGCCTTTTCCTCAAAATCACTGCCACTATAGAGACCCTTTTAAAATCACTGCGAGATACAGAGGTGCATTCTCCAATGTCTGTCATATACCTAGACCCTTTCTCCCATTAATGCCATATATAGAGACCCAATCTCAACCGCTGCCATACAGAGACAGGGGACATTCGGATAGAATCGAAAGGAAAATGTTCAAACCATAGATTACAGTCTATGGTGGGTTGGAGAAAATATAAAAACAACATAAAATATCCACTAGTAATACAACAGTAATTATTTAGGTTTTTCTCGTGCCGTGTACGCTTCAAAGTTTTTGGTTGGTTAATTTTTCTCTTCTCCCACCCCAACCCCTTTGTAAGCATCGATAATTTTAATTAAAAGAAAATCAAGCTGAATTAAACACAGTTATATCTCTTTTTCTCTCTAGCCAGAGAAAATCAAGCATTACAATCAATAGCATTGCTGAATTGTGTGGCATAGCTGGAGGCATACTGGTCGTAGCTATCACCTTATTAGGTCTAATTTACGTCATAGATTAGTGTGTAGCCAAGGGAGACATTTTCTGCTTTCAATACACAACGTTGCCCTTCACACCAAAAATCACTCGTGATTTTAATTTGATGGATTAATAAAATTGATAAAAACCAATGTACTTATCACCAGTGTTGGCAAATGATTGGAGAGGCAATAAATTAGGCAGAAATCTGTTTAAATTTGGAATCAAAACTTGACTTAACGTTTCGTTGTTGAATTGAAATGCATGCACGCTGACAGGAAGACACAAGAATTGAGTTATTTACTAGGACGAAGAAGGAGAAGAAGAAAGATGGGCTTCCCTAACAGAAAGTACTGGGGTGACATCACATGATTTAGATTTTGACTAACCCACATCCAGTGCTAAGGTAATCTCGGGGTTTTGGTAGGATTTGTTCTTCTGAATTTCCCCAGACTGCCCGGTAAACTACCATTAGGATCGTTAACAGGCACAGTGTAGACTGGGAAGTCCAGAAGCAAGTTCCCGGCCTCTCAACCCAATGATTGTTGAAAAAATGTCCTCGATTTATTTGGTCCAGGTAGGTGAATCGACACGCCGGTCCCATCGGAAACGGACGATAAAAAGAAAAGCCCGTGTACAGATTTCTGATGTTCCCAACAGAGATCCTCACGTGACAGGAATGCATCTTGTGGAGGCCACTGTTGCATTAGACCGTATCTTACAACACACTATCTTTGCGGAGCTGTGAGTAAAGGCTACACAGACGACCGTACCTTGCATGTCATCTAGATCTAAGAACGAACGAACAAACAAACAAACAAACAAACAGACAAAAAACCCCCAAAAAACCCCCCAAAAACCCCCAAAAAACCCAAAAACAGAGGCGTTTTGTAAACAATTTCAGATCCACTGGATTCTATTATGTATGGATAGTACAATGTTATAGCGTCTATGAAATACTAAGCCTCGCACTCGCAGAATAAAATCTCAAACCCTGCAAAAGATTGTCTAAAACAAGCCAAGTAGGACTGAGTAGTTGGAAGATGACATCGAATTTGTTTCTCTTCTTTAACGCTTCTCAAAGTCCTCGTAGTGAGGACAAACCACGTCGTATGTATACCTTGTGTTGTTTGACGTTTGGGAATCGCAGAACTTGTTTGAAAATAGATTTAGTTTGATCTCATTTCTGAAAGGAAACAAAAAAAATAAAGAAGAAGATAATTAAAAATACCACAAAAAAAAAACTCACGTTTATGGCATAACTCAAGCGAAAGTCCTTAACATGGCAACATAACATCAAGTTTTATAGACAGCACAGCGTGCGCTTACAAGGATACAATGAGAGTGGTGTCGTCGATGGCTTAAGGCTTGTTGTCAATGAAAGCTATAAAACTATACGTACATCTTTTATACGTGCGTCTTTTATATACATTTATATCCGACTGAAAATTCGTCTCATGCTATTTATCCTCTGTGTGTGTGTGTGTGTGTGTGTGTGTGTGTGTGTGTGTGTGTGTGTTTCCATGCACACATTTCTACGTTACGTATGAGCAACACACATAGCTTAGAACATACGCTACTTGTAGCGAATTCTCACGTTTTGTTTCCATGCAGTTTAGAAATTAATATGTGTGTCTTTTGTACGTGTATCTTTTGTAAAGAGCGTATATGGGTATTTTCTGTTTCCATGAATTGGCGTGTTTTACGAGAGTATAACATCAATCTACAACACGACCGACACAATCAAGCTTTGTTTACAATGCAGACTCTAAGATTTCCACATCCGTTCAGCTGAAAATAGACGAGCTGAAATATTATATAAATACGTTGTAAAATAACACATAGATTTACAATCCTCTTTATATTTGTAACAATGCCAGAGACTGTCGAAAGAGTACGGGGAAAAAGGCAACCCATCTGAAGCGTGTTGTTTTGTGTTATTTCTGTTATTTGCGTTTAGATTTCTTTATTTGCGTTTTCTCGATGTTATTCTGTCTGTGTCTCTGTGTTTGTGTTAAATGCAGTCTTTTCAAATGCACTAATTTTTTTTTATCTGCTTTGTTGTTTATCGATGTTATTCTGTCTCTGTGTCTCTCTGTCTCTGTCTGTCTGTCTGTCTGTCTGTCTGTCTGTCTGTCTGTCTGTCTCTCTCTCTCTCTCTCTCTCTCTGTCTCTCTGTCTCTCTGTCTCTCTGTCTCTCTCTCTCTCTCTCTCTCTCTCTCTCTCTCTCTCTCTCTCTCTCTCCCTCTCTCTCTCCCCCGCCCGTTCCCTAGCCTTTACCTGCCCAAATTTAGGTTAATGAATATCCTGTTACTATTTTCTTCTTCTCTTGTCAAAAGTACATTTCTCCGTTTTAAGCACGACACCTTTTACTTTCTTTATATCTAAAAAACGGTGTTGAAATTTTCTGATGCTAGAAAAATCGTAACATTTCACAAGCTCAGCTAAATCTTTGTAAAACAAACTTTTAAAATTGAAATTGCTCGAAATGCTTTTCAATACTTTATTCATAGACATCTGTTAACTGTTAATTATTTGTTATTATCTTTTTATTTGACAGAAAAAGGAAACAAACACTTGCTGACATAAAAAGTGATAAAGGACGAAAGACAGTTTCAGAGAAGGAAGGAAAAAAATACAACCGCAAGCAAATCGAAGTTTGACAGAGGCAGAGAAAATGAATTTCTGAAAGGAATGGACGCTGTGACCATAAGACACAAATGACTTGATAACCCAATAAAAGAAAGAATCGCTCTGTTGCATTTACATAATACACTTACAAACCATCGCGCGCACGCATACGCACATTGTCTGGCATGTCCATAATAATATGTATTTTTGCAGTGCATAAATCCTCGTGGCAGGAGAATCAAAAGATAAAGGGTGTAATACTAAGGGTCGCTTACGATATTAGTAAGACGCTACAACAAAAGCTTGGCAAATATGTTTCACTAGAAGGAATTCAACAGAAGCGCTGATGACAGATGCAGTATGGAAGAAAAAGCCAAACCACCACGTGTTATTAAATTACCATGGCAACAAAGTTTTACTTTCAGACCGTGACATGTCCCCACAACATTACAACATGGCGAGTTTTATGATGCATTTCGCTTTCTTACACAGCTTGTCATCTACTAAAACTTACCAAAAAGTACCATGTTTAAGTTTTGAAGGTTAAACAATCGGAATGAGAATGTCACCAACTATTGGGTGGAAGCACTGGACCAACCAGGCTGGAGAAGGGAATTCTCACTAACTGGCATAAACTTTTTCCAAGTTTTACACTCCATTAACCATCCACAAAAATGAGCATTTTGGAAATGTCTATAAAAACTTTATACGACGAAACGATTTATTCAACTTTCTCAATCTGCTTTTAAAATTCAAAACTCCAGTACACTTGTAAGACACACTATCTTGCCATTCATCTCACTCATTTCCTTTCGTAAATAATGCAGAACAATGAGCAGAAATGCTTATGGAATTTCCTGTGTTGCTCATCCAGCAAGTTTTAAAACATGAACGGCAACAGCCCAAGTATTCGTGTTCGTTCTGGTGGCGATGATGTCTTCGAAGAAATGGACACGCCAGAGACGACAGCGGTGGCAACGCTTTCTACAGTCAGCCAGACCCGAACTGCTGAAGATGTCAAGGTCAGCAACGAAAGGACAGCCAATGGAACGTCGACTTACGCTAAGGCCACGCCGTCTTTCATCACAAAAACCATCAGCAGTGACGAACTGGAGCCCGGCATTTATTCCCAAAATCCAAGTGGCGCGATGCATAGCCGCAATTCCATGGAACTCTTCATCAACTTCAATAAATGGAGGAAAAAATATACCAAGCTCACTTCCGGCGCCAAAAATTGCAGCTCCTTCCGGTTTTGG
>JAXRKP010000446.1:247500-250000 GCA_037039925.1 Doris montereyensis | reverse complement strand
AAATCTCCACAAAGAGTACAGAAATAAACACGTGACATTTTGGATGTACTTGTTCGTCAAACAGCACACGACTTTGATCTCATCACCTCTAGTTTGTTGTATAACCACAAAACGTCACGCGTTTTGTTTGGTCTTTGGTGAAGTTGTTATTTATTGTCGTTTAACGCACTCTTTTCATGTGGCTTCTTTTATCGTGTTGTTATGAGAAATGGTACATGCTCGCAGGGAGGAGAGGAGCGTGGGGACAAGCGTTGACAAAAAGATGAAGCGAAAAGAATCGGATATTACGATCGACGGTTAAAGGAATCAGGAATTGATTTGTTAACGATTTTTTATTGACATTTACCACTGTGTCGGTATAAAGATTTTTCAGGTGAAATGAAGATACGTTAGAGATTACTGTATTATATCTGTGTCTGAATAAAGATTGAAAACAGTAAGAACATAGTTTTTCGTTAGAGATTACTGTATTAGATCTGTGTCTGAATAAAGATTGAAAACAGTAAGAACACAGTTTTTCGTTAGAGATTACTCTATTAGATCCGTACGGTATACTGATGTTTCTGAAGGGAAAAAAGACCGCAAACTAATCTATTATTTAATGTAATTGATGTAATGAACTGTTTTGACTTTACAGAAATTCCACCAGGACCGGATCAAGATTCTGGGCGACTGTTACTACTGTGTGTGTGGGCCCTGAGCCTCGTTGCGACCACGCTGTGCTGGGTATACACATGGGTCTTAGCATGGTGGAGGCTATTAGGTATGACACACGTCAATGTGGCACCGATTTCCATTGTTTTGTTTGCTTACAAATTCTCCGGTATTTATTTTATATTATAAACGATCGTCTTTCAAGACAAAGGTCACCCGAATATATTATATGGATAAAACGATTTACAGAACGACACAACAAATAAATAAGTGGATACAGAAACCCACAAAGACCAGCAGCTGCAGATGAACGCAGGAAACAGAACGCACTGGATGGAAGGCATCTGCGGAGGTTAACATCCTGCAGTTGATAAACAACGTTTAAACATATCAGACTCTTCATCATTTCAGATAACTGTCTCAGTTGAATCGCAGCACCCGCTTGATTGTAGTTATGCCTTACCAGCACTGGCAACGAGACAGAAATAAAGATAAAGGTGAATTTATAGTCCATATCCCAGCACAAGGGCAGGCTCACACACTGTACGTCGTTTATCTCTCATTCAATGTCCTTCTCAACTCCCTGGGTAGCATATATTACAGCAGCCTGTTAGGCGCTTCATGCTGGCACTCTGATAAAGCTTTCTCTGCCCAAAGCTGGGTACTCATTCACATCTGAGTCAAGTAAGGAAAGTATAATGAAGTACCTTTCCTAAGAGTACAGCGTTGTGAAAAACACTCACTTGTGCCAGCTATGGGTTTGAACCAGTTTTGCCCGGATACCAAACTAACTCACAACATTACGGTTTCGCTACAACGACTCCTTAAAATAACCATCTTTTTGACCTACGTTTATATTTAAAAAGAAAAAAGAAGATGTTCCGGTTGAAGATGGATTTATAGTTGGCATTCATAAACGAGATGCTTGTTTAAAATATAGATTTATCTTAGCTATCCACAAAATAGATAATAATGATGATAATTATAGGATTATGTTGGATGTACGAGCATCTCTTAGCAGATGCCTTTTCAGTGCGTTATATTCCCTACTTCCTCCGACCACGTCGCACCCAGGTGCTTTCTGAAGTCATCATGTCATCTTGTTGCCGATCTTTTTGGGGTTCCGTGCTCCTTTCATGGCTCTCATACGGTATATCTTAGTGAATATCAATTATACGTATAATAATATATCCTATTAAACGACTAGTCCATTTCCACAAACGAAATGCTTGGATCAAAGATGGATCAAGTCGGCACCCATCACCTCGCCATGAAAAGGAGGAAACTACGGCCCGTGCTAGCTACCATCCTTCGTAATTCGCCCTCTTTTCATGGCGAGGTGATGAGTGCCGACGCGGAGGTTGTGGGTTCGATTCTGTCTGTTGCATAACTATTTTCTTTTGATTCCCTTTGGCATTTGTCTCGTCTTTGATCCTAAATTCGGTTTTTATAGGCGTAACGCTCTTACAGTGTGCCAAATCTCAGACAAAACTCGGCAATCATTGTAGAGACCAGTAAACAGACAGGCATCAACTAAACCATTTGTATGAGTACGTCTGTTTGTGTGTCTCTACGAGTGTGTCTGCATGCATATTGTGTGTCTGCCGATGTGTGTATATGTGTATGTGGATGTTTATGTTTGTTTGTATGTCTTTGTGTGAGTGTGCGTGCGTGTGTGTGGGGGGGGGAGGTGTATGTGTCTATGTGTCGGTCTCTGTGAATGAGTGCGCGTGTGTGTGCGAGTGTGTGCGTGTGTGTGTGTGTGTATGTGTGTGTGCGTGTGTGTGCGTGTGTGTGCGTGTGTGTCACATTTGTTTCCCTTCACGACTTCAGCATTGTTTGTCGC
>JAXRKP010000446.1:235000-242500 GCA_037039925.1 Doris montereyensis | reverse complement strand
TGTCACTGAATACATCAATATCGCCAACGGACACTGTCACTGAATACATCAATTTCGCCAACGGACACTGTCACTGAATACATAAATTTTGCTAACGGACACTGTCATTGAATACATCAATTTCGCCAACGGATACAGTCACTGAATACACCAATTTCGCCAACGGACACTGCCACTGAATACATAAATTTCGTTAACGGACACTGTCACTGAATACATCAATTTCACTAACGGACACTGTCACTGAATACATCAATTTCACTAACGGACACTGTCACTGAATACATCAATGTCGCTAACGGACAATGTCACTGAATACATCAATTTCGCCAACGGACACTGTCACTGAATACATCGATTTCGCTAACGGACACTGTCATTGAATACATAAATTTCGCTAACGGACACTGTCATTGAATACATCAATTTCGCCAACGGATACAGTCACTGAATACACCAATTTCGCCAACGGACACTGTCACCGAATACATCAATTTCGCTAACGGACACTGTCACTGAATACATAAATTGTGCTAACAGACACTGTCACTGAATACATCAATTTCGCTAACGGACAATGTCACCGAATACATCAATTTCGCTAACGGACACTGTTACTGAATACATCAATTTCGCCAACGGACACCGTCACTGAATACATCAATTTCGCCAACGGACACTGTCACTGAATACATCAATTTTGCAAACGGACACTGTCACTGAATAGATCAATTTTGGTGTCGACAATGCTTTAATCTCCTAAAACTTTGTAATTTACCCAAACGACAAGCCTTGGGCGACTAGAAAATTAAGGCCATTTCTAAAAGACAAATGCTCATCTTTCAGAAGAACAGACGCGGACGCTCTAAAGAGAAACAAACAGAAAGCTCAAGAACGGAATACGTAAGGGCAAAACGGACTTAAAGAAAAGCTCGAGAAGACGTTTAATGCACACAATACTTACGCCGCTTGGCAAGAACTGAAAATACTCTTGAGCTTAAACACAAACCAAAATTGCATCACAGTTGACAATTTTTATTGATTACGCGAATCAGCTCAATTTTTCTATTCACGTTTTGAGAAAGACGTTGCGAAAAAGAGAAACGAAATCAGAGGAAACCTTAATATTGAAAAAAATAATAACATGACCGAACTTGCAATGTTAACATTCAAACTAAAAATATAATTTACTTTTTTTCCAAACTAGCCGCAAAGAAAGCATATGGTCCGGGTGGACTTAAAGGGATCGTACTAAAGAAATGTCGCTATGAATTGGCGCCAATATTTACCACAATCTTTTTGTTTGTTTTTCAATCAAACATATACAATACCAGATGCATGAAAACGATCAAAGCTGATTCATGTAACAAAAAAATCCAACTGGAAAAATCATCAATGATCTAAGGCTAGTTGTAGCCCTCGCTTCCATAGCTCTGAAATGTCTAGAAAGAATTATGTTAGAAAATTTTTAAAAAAGTACATTGTATACCCAAGATCCGTTACAATTTGCTTACCCTTTTCTGGACAATCTGCTTTCACACTGATAAGCCGAACAGATTATGTACAGTTCTTTTTCTTGATTTTTGATTCGCATTCACCTCGACTCAGCCTCATATTATTTTAATCGAAAAACTGCTAAAATACAACACGAATCAAAACGCTTCCCTTCATCGCAAACTTTTCCTTGCTTTCCAATCGTACCCATATGTAAGACTAAATAAATCCAGGTCAGAAGTTATATTTACCAATACCGGTGGTCCGCAAGGCTGTGTGCTATCACCACTTATTCACAGTTTACACCGGTGATTGTTGAATTGATACCGATGTGGTCAAATTGTTAAAGTTTGCCGATGATTCGACAATACAGCGTCTCATAGAAGTCTCAGAATTGGAGTACTGGGAACAAATCAATTACATTACAGATTGGTGTGACAACCACCACCTGACCCTAAATGTAAACAAAACAAAAGAAATAGTGATTGAGTTCAGGCGTAGGTAAGAACATATCAGTCCAATAATGATGAGGGGAAGCAGTTGAACTGATTGAGAGCTATAAATACCTTGGAATTCATGTAAATCAAAAATTGTTGTGGACTAATCATTCTACAGAAGTGTTAAAACAATATCGACAACGTTTGCACTTCTTAAGAAAACTTCCAGCCATATATTAGACGCTAAAATTCTATCACTTTTCTATCGTTCGATGATTGCGAGTATACTTACATGGGGCGTGATTGCTTGGGGTGGTAATGTTATGACATTTAGATGATGATGGTAGTAAACAACAACAACGACATTAACGACAAGGGCAATCTTGCAGTGTGTAGCATTTCCTCACAAATGCCGAAGAGAACAAGTCAATAAGGATCTAGTGCATCTCGCTCTACTGCATTTTTTTCTCTCAGGATTATTCTTCCGGATCCTGTAGAATAGGAAATGTGGAGGTGAAAGTGATGGGTTTGATCAGTTTTCACTTGATGATTTTGTTTGTAAACATCGCTTTTGGTATAGCAGAAGGATATTGCAAGTAAAATCTTCATTGCTTACAGATATCCCAGAGTGAACAATTATGCTCGCCGATCTCTTTTCATTTTGCTTAAGGATTCTAGATCAGGGTAGGTTTTAGTCGAAAAAAAAACAACAACCCAACCCATCGGGAAAACTTTTAATTTGCCAGGGCTTGAACCCATGACAATTTTGTTTGAGAGGCAGATGCGTTGCCTTTCGTGTACTACCAAGTCCCCGTATTACTATTACATGAAGATGTGCGTGTCTCTATGGGCGTATCTATGGAGGATGAACGATAACGGTGTGACGTGGCGGGAGTTTCATGAGCTCCTACTTTAACTTTAAATTATAACATCACTGTCAATTTGCTATTATGTTCAATAGTGCTTAATAAGAGAAAACAAATAAAGGAAATCAAATAAAGCCCCGCTATTCTTATTGTTTTTAAAAATTGCATTGAATTTTTTTTTTTTTAAACCTCCAAAAAACCCAGACGTTTATGATTGTTTTTGGCGTTGCCATGGAAACACAAGACTCCACGCTGTTCAATGTCCGCCTATGCAACCATTGTGGTGTTGACGTATTGACGTTATGCTACCTTATAGTTTATTAATAGCGTTGACGACACACAGACAAAGTCATGAAGTGAAAATAAACTTTCTTTTGGGTTGGAGTGATTGGACATGGCGGTCTCTCTTTTACGATATAGCGTCTGCATAAAAACAAAGCCCCAAAGTACACATACACTCACACACATATACACAACTACACACATATACACACACAGACACACACAGACAGAAACATACACAGACACACCTATACGCACACACCTACACACATACACACACATATATACACACCTACACGCATACGCCCTACACACATACACACAGACAGACACACACATAGACACATACAGTCACACCTACACGCACACATACATACACATACACACCTACATACATGCACACATATACACACAGACACACACATACACACAGACACACAAAGACACACAAAGACACACCTACACACACAGACACACACTGACACACCTACATGCACACCTAGACACACCTACACACACAGACACACACTGACACACCTACATGCACACGCTTACACACACACCTACACACACAGACACACACTGACACACTGACACCTACATGCACACGCCTACACACACACCTACACGAACACACATAAACATACATACACACAGACAGACACACACCGACACACACGCACACACACAAGCACATAGAACCTCGAATAAATCTAATTCACGACACAATCCAAATCTATACCATTTCCATTTATCACACATTGTCTTGTTTGCATATTGATATTTGAAATGGTCAATAGATTTTTTCTTCTGATTAAAACTAAATAAATATCAAGCCTTGAACTGAAATATCACAAAGAACTTTCTGTAAAAAAAAAAAAATTGTTTCCTGATTTTATTGGTTTACATGTTTGTTACTCTCGTTAACCATCAAGGGTGGTCTCTTAAAAGCATCCACACCTGAGGCCAATCGGTGCATCAATGTCTAAAATAGTCCATCATCGAAAACGAACCTCTTATTGGAATAGAATTGTGAAGTACGCACGATCAATAAAAAAACTGAAAGTACTTTTTCTTGGAAGGCATAACGAAATAGGGGACACTAACTCAGGGCAGAAAAGCAATGCCTTCTGAATAATATAATAGTTTACCCTGATTTTGTTTCGTTCTCACTGTAACATCTTATCGGCCTAGCTAACAGCTTTGTAAGGAGACTACCGGCATGGATGGATCTAGACGGACGTCTAGTATAGGGACGTCTGGGGATGGATGTAAACACTGATGCCTGTGCACTCTCGTTAATCATCATGGGCGATCTCTTAAAAGCATCATAGCCTCAGGGCAAAGCAGTACAACAATGTTTATATCGAGGCCAACCTCTTAATGGAATATATATATATATATATATATATATATATATATATATATATATATATATATATATATATATATATATATATATATATATAATATTGCAAATAACGATCAGTAAAACTGAAAATTATGCATTTCATATAAGGCATAACAAAATTAAAGGTACGACATCAGAGCCGAAAAGCAATGTCTTCTGGATACACCCCCCACAAACACACAACGTTGTATTCTTAAGAAAGGTACTTGGCTCTACTTTCCTCATTTGACTCAGGTGTGAATGAATACCGAGCTATAGGTAGAAAAAGATCTTGTCAGAGTATTAGTACGAAAAACCTAACAGCCTTGTGTACTTAACTGCAATATGCCCCCCTCCCCCCCCCCCGGGAGTAGAGAAGAATCTTGAATGAAATGATCTGCTGGGTCGGTCAGCCTGCATTTGTGTGGGGATACGGATTATAAATCCATCTTTATCTTTAAAAAAAAAATGTTTACTTTGATTTTGTTTCGTTCATTGTCTCACTGTTTGTCTATTTTTATCGGTCTTGCCCACAGCTTTGTAAGGAGACCACCGGTAAAGACGTGAACATGAGAGTAGGCGTACACACTGGGGCCTGTCTTGGTGGCGTGCTCGGACAACGCCAATGGCAGTTCGACGTGCTGGGAAGGAGGTCACCATCGCTAACAAGATGGAGAGTGGGGGCCTGCCTGGGTTCGTAACCTCTTCATGATGTCACATAAAAAACCCCAACTTTTTCATCACTCCATTGTTGTCGTCATCAGCATGAGCAACGTCATCGTTATTATAGTTATCGTCCTACTACTACTACTACTACTCTCTCTCTCTCTCTCTCTCTCTCTCTCTCTCTCTCTCTCTCTCTCTCTCTCTCTCTCTCTCTCTCTCTCTCTCTCTCTCTCTCTCTCTCTCTCTCTCTCTCTCTCTCTCTCTCTCTCTCTCTCTCTCTCTCTCTCTCTCTCTCTCTCTCTCTCTCATCATTGTTTTTTGTGGGTTCTGTTGTTGTTATTGTCATTATTCTCCTCCTCCTCCCCGTCATCATCGTTTATATTATTATCGTGAAAGCCTCATCCTCATCTCGGATCAATGTTATCATTGCGATCCTCCTCCTCCTCCTCCTCCTCTCTCTCTTCATCATCATTATTAACACCACCAGCCTTAGCATCACCCCCAACATCATTTTCTACGAAAGAAATTGTCCTCCACCTCATGTAGTTCTCAGAATTAAAATTCTATTGATCCTGGCATTTATAACCTACTGGATCGATTCATAACAAAGCAACACACAAAGAACCCAAAGCCAAGATACGATAACAATCCTAACGCTCTCGTGAACTCGAAAACTAGAAATAATGTTTATTACTTACTGCCTTTTACGTCGGTCAGCATCATGCCGGGTAGCAACAACGAAGCTTTTCCATTCCTGCCCGTCTTGGGCCTCAGTCCTGAATTATACAGCGTTCCATGTCTCTTTCCAGGTCTTCATTTCTCCTTCTACAGTTCTACGTCATGGTGTGATCTTCGACACTCGCCGCTTTCTTCTGCCTTCTACTATACAATGCAAGGCTTTTATTGTAATGCTCTCTCTTGTAATATGTGATCTACCCGCCTTCATTATAATATATCCTAGATGTTTGACTTCTCTATCCTTTTCCCCTTTCCCATTGGGCAGCTTTCACAAAATGTGTGTAAGATTAGACGACTGCTAAACCAAATTATTTCAGGCATTTTAAGCATCTCCATGGTAGCATGCTAGAAGTCATGACCAGATAATGCTTTGTCTCGCAGCGCATCACGGGACACGCGCTCTGTTGGAATCCACATACAAAGAGAGAAGGGTTCGGTGCTCCTAGAAGCTCGCGGAGATAAGAGATGGAGGCAGATGAGAAGTCCTTGGTTTCTTGGCAACGACTGGAAATGAATACACGAGATAACCAGCTCGTCGACTCAGAATGATATATAGTCCTAACTAGACATACACTTGTTTTGATAAAAAAAAAAGGCTCTTAAGTTCTCAACTCGAAAGAAAATGTGTGGATTAAAAATGGAGTGAAGGCAAAATTTGTGACAAGCGAATAGCGAATTTGTTACAAACTTCTCGTGAGACAGGACGTTTCGACGACTGGGAATCTCACAATGATTAAAACTCCATAATCGTAAAATGTGTAGTTAGCACAATATAATTATTTCTAAACTTTGGACGGTTAATTGTCATGACGTATGCCATCAGCCAGTGAAAGACGGGGGACATAACAATGGTGCAGACTGTCTTTGCTGGAGAGACATTCACGGTCACAACCTTCTACAGAACTTGGTCCTCGGTTTCTCTAATGGTTGGCGCGGGTTGTACTGGTAGATCCTACTTCTCTCATTTCCCCTATTCACTACTTGTCTTTCATCTTCCTGTTTGATCTTGTCTTTCTGTTTGTTGTTTAATCTTGTCTTTTATTTTGCTGTTTGATCTTGTCTTTCATTTTGCTGGTTGATCGTGTGTTTTCTTTTGCTGTTTAATCTTGTCTTTCATTTTCTTGTTTAATCTTGTCTTTCATTTTGTTGTTTAATCTTGTCTTTTATTTTGCTGTTTGATCTTGTCTTTCATTTGCTGGTTGATCGTGTTGTTTTCTTTTGCTAGTTGATCTTGTCTCTCATTTTGCTGGTTGATCTTGTCTTTCATTTTGCTGGTTGATCTGTTTGTTGTCTTGCTGTTTGCTCTTGTCATTTTGCTGGTTGATCTTGTCTTTCATCATTTGCTGGTTGATCTTGTCTCTCATTTTGCTGGTTGATCTTGTCTTTCATTTTGCTGGTTGATCTTGTCTCTCATTTTGCTGGTCGATCTTGTCTCTCATTTTGCTGGTTGATCTTGTCTCTCATTTTGCTGGTTGATCTTGTCTCATTTTGCTGGTTGATCGTGTGTTTTCTTTTTTTGCTAGTTGATCTTGTCTCTCGTTTTGCTGTTTGATCTTGTCTTTCATTTTGCTGGTCGATCTTGTGTTTCACCTTGCTGTTCGCTTTTGTCTTTCATCTTGCTGTTTGC
>JAXRKP010000446.1:215000-227500 GCA_037039925.1 Doris montereyensis | reverse complement strand
ATGATGGCTTTATGTAACCTCTGATAAACATTTCACTGTTTGATCTTCCATTGAGATTAGCACTTAACTCTTCTTGTTTACTTGTTTAATTGTTCGTTCGTTTGTTTTCCTTTCAGAGTTTTCCCGAAGCCCTCGTCCACTTCACTGTTGCTGTAGAAAGTAAACGAGTCACACGTGTCTTATGGAGCTTCTCTGCTTGCCTCGTGCTCTTTCTCTCTGACGTCATACCCATGGTGCGTTGGAGTTGTCATGTTCGGAATTTCATTGCTTGGGTTTTGTTTTTTTTAAATTCATGGGGTGGGGATGGTAGTTTTGCCTGGATACGTTTTTATAATGGGTCATCAAGAAAGGAAAACAAATATAAACAGTTTACTTACTTAGTTTCTGACCGCAATTTTTTTTTTGCTGAAGAGTTATCCGACTTTTCTATTTTGGGCTGATGCTTTGTATATTGCTGCAATGCTGTTCCTCCATCTCTGTCGCTTTTGTGCAATGTTGCGTGTATCTATCTATCTTTTCGAGGCCTTGTAGTGGCTCGAATTGTGGTTTCACCCATTTGAGGTATTGTCTGAGGGTTGTCACTGTCACAAGTGTTGGTTTTTGGTGTACCTCGTCTCTTAGTAGTTTGGTCTTTGAAGTAATTAATCATGGACTTATTGCTTGACGTGTTGTTATCTTGCCTGAGGATGTGTCCGAGTTATCGCCATCTGTTCTGTATCACTGTGAGTGATAAAGGTGTTTCATTCACAAGTATGAGCTACTCTCGCATGTATCTCCTCATTAGGCTATTCCTCTCAAGGTTCATTTCATCTTTTAAAACAAATATTGAACAATTTCAGAAGTATGTTAAGTACAGTAAGTCTTACACTCAGAGTTGAGCGTATGGTAGTTAGGAGTGGAATCCTGACTTTTCCACCCTGCCTTTACTTTCGCTGAGTCTGAATAGACCTAGCTACCCATTTACCTGCTGGGTCGCCAGGAGGGCGAGACAATTTTGCCCGGATTGGGTCTCCTGGTCCGACGCTCTACTGCTGAGCTATTTCTTTCAGAGAGTAGTAGCATCCAGTGAAATGCCTTGTTAGTTCAGCCCCCCCCCCCCCCCCCATCAGATTCAGATGAGAGGAAAGAAAAGACAGTTATCTTCTCCAATGAATGGGACGAGGATCGAGCCATAACGAAGGACCAACCGACTAACTGTGTTGAGTTTCGAAACAACAAACTTACGTCACGAACCATTCCACTATGAAGACTCCTCTTCACTGGAGAAACGTGTACCGGACAAGACTAAAGACTTTACTGTGCAATATGGAAATGGAAAAAAAACAACCCCAAAATAACGATGCCTCAGTATTAATGATTTGGATCACAAAAGCGTAACTGCAAAAATGAGACACATGTAATGGCATAAGAGGACCTTCTTGTTGCTTCATGTGTTTACTTTTTCTTTTGCGTTCTTACTTGTAGTTGGAAAATAAAACTACTAATGGAACAATTTGCATTGTTGATATTCCTGTTTATGTAAAAAAAACAACCCCAAAAACAACAACAAAAAAAACGTAACAACAACCCATGGTTAACTAATCACCAGTCATACTATAAAACAAACATCGAATTTTAATGACAATACACGAATAGGTTATCCACTATTCATTGCTATCTGTTTGAGTCAGATTATTGAAGCTCCAATTCCTATATCATTGCCATACGTATTAAAAGTGATGCATTATAACTACTTAATCAAAGACAAATATTACCGAAGTAGTAACCTCACGTTAATTAATCACATCAATCTATTACACAAGTAGTGACTTCAATGTATTCAATTACATCTTCAATGTATTCAATTACATCAATCTATTACAAAAGTAGTGACTTCAATGTATTCAATTACATCAATCTATTACAAAAGTAGTGACTTCAATGTATTCAATTACATCTTCAATGTATTCAATTACATCAATCTATTACAAAAGTAGTGAATTCAATGTAATCCATCACATCAATCTATTACAAGATATAAAACATATGAATCTACTGAAGAAGTAGAATAGCAGGCATGCTAACTTTAATACAAATAATTTATTATACAACGTAAAAATGCTGTATTTGAATAACAAAAATGAAATTTCGCTTTGATAATTTACAGGTTGATTGCAATACAAGAGATTATAATTCAAGCTTTGTTCATGATCTGGACCCAAGTGACTCGAGTTGTCACTACGTTGTCTACTTCTCTCATACTACCATCCTTGCCTTAATAGCTGTGTCCTCATTGGTCAACGTGGGTCACCTGACCAAATCGGGTATCATGTTCTTCATGGCAGCATTGCAGTGTGTGTTTCACCTGGTTGTAGCGGAAGGGGCTTTCGACAATTACGAGGCTCTGTCTCTGGTCTATGCTGGGTACGTCATAGTCTTTTTTCTTTTTTTCTTTCCTTTTCTTTCTTTCTTTCTTTCTTTCTTTCTTTCTCTCTTTCTTTCTTTCTTTCTTTCTTTCTTTCTTTCTTTCTTTCTTTTTTTCTTTCTTTCTTTCTTTCTCTCTTTCTTTCTTTCTTCCTTTTTTTTTTGTTTGTTTTGGTTTCCCCTTTTTTTCTTTCATATTCTATTTCTTTTTGTTGTTGACCATATTGGTAAGCGTGATTTAATTCAAAGTTTCAGCGTAATATAATAGGTAATCAGACCGCTATCTTTTTATTTATCTATCTCTATGTATATCCTCTTCGTTATTTGTCTGTCATTCTTTCTTTCGTCACATCATATAATCTTTATTTGAGTTCTTTGCGTGGGGGGGGGGTATCGGGTTTGGGTTTTGAGTGGGGTGGGGGTTTGGTGATATTTATGGGATTCTATGCTTTTATGAAAGTTACAGCAAATGTCCCAGGCAGGGCTGGCTGGCTGGCACAGCACCTTGCGCCAGTGATAAATGTCAAGTAAAGTAAAGCCCTATACTCAGAATTGAGGGTAGGGTGGTGTCAGAAGTAGAGTCCTGATTTTTCTAGGCACACAGCATTAGTAGGTGGTAGTTTGCCGTTGCTTTCCACTCCGCCTCTACTTTCGGCCAGTCTGAATAGTCTACCCAATTCGCTGCTGGGTCGACAGGAGGGTCAGAAGAAGAAAAAATTTGCCCAAAACTGGGAATCCAATACGGGCCTTTTGTGTGGTAGTGAGACGCTCTACTGACTGGGCTACCAGAGCTACTTGAAAGATAATTGATGAAAACCCCGTTTTTATTGGGTTTTTGTGTTTTGGTTTGTGTTGGGTTTTGTTTTTGTGAGTATCATAAAACCTTGTCATAACAAATTAATTATGATACAAACAGCAATATTAAAAGAAGCTGTAATAATTTCTGTTCACCTGATCAATCACTAAAATCAATAAATCAATCACTCAGTTCCTTTCTCAACGTTTCCACGACTTGTTACCTGACGTGGACATGTCAGAAGACACGACGCTCTGCAGAAAATAATACTGAAAGGGAAAGGAGTAGCGTCCTGGTTCTTTCTAGGCATACCGCAATAGTGTGGTAGTTTGCCATCGCTTTCCACGCCCTATTTACTTTCGCCGAGTCTGAATAGACGATCTAGTTACCCATTTCGCTGTTGGGTTGACAGGAGGGCCACAAAAATTTGCCCAGTTTGGGAATCGAAGCAGGGTTTCAAGTGTGATAGTCGGGCGCCCTGCCGTCTGTGCTACTGGCGCCTCGAAGTAATTTGTGGCGCTTTTTCATATTTGCTCAATTTGAGATTAACACGTTTCCTTTTATAAACAACTAATCAGTGATGAGGGATTCCATTATTCTGCCGTGCAAAGGCAAAGCGACGTATCTCCAAAAGTAGAGATTTGTTATGTTTGGGCTTCATTAGTTTACGTTTCTTAACGTTCTTCCTTCGCTGAATACTTGAATGGTTTTCCTTGTATTTTCGAGTAATTGTGTAAGATTTTTAATTTCAGCTCTTAGAGAAGTGCTGTATTATTAAGAATAATAATGGACATTTCCGTGCTGAAATAAGAGATATAACATTCTACTTACAAAAAATCAATGCACATCAAGAATTCACCTCATTCTTCAACTTAGCACCGACATATTTTCATTCATTCATGGGATTAGTTTACAATTATGTGATGGAGAATGGCTAGTGTTGATTTGTAATGACATGCTTTCACCGATTACTTGGTAACCTAGTTTATTGATTCACTGCCTTTGTACGAGGTAATCATTAAGACAGTCTTTGAATAGGTGAATGATACCGTCTTGGGAAAAGCATTCTTTGAATAGAGTTGAGCTACATTAGTCAAATAAATTCTGTTTTTTCAAGAGATGAAGAAGATGTGGAGAACTTTGCCTCAGCGTCCCATAGGTTTAGGAAAAAGGAAGAAGAAGAAAACAAATTTGTGATTGAATGAATAAACCATTAAGGAAAGAAGGATGAATGAGAATAAGAAAAAGAAAAAAAAAACTTCAACCTTACTCATGATTGAAATTGTTCAAACACAACAAATCGAAGGGATGAGAAGATTTTCATATGACACATAATAAAACGGAGGTTTATTTTGGGCCAGTTAAGACTTCGGTTTTCCGAAAGAAGGTTCTGAAAGCAGCTTCCGACTACATAATATAAGCTACAGATGGGGATGAAGAATGCTATTTAGATCTATCAGTCACGAACGTTAACCCCCCTCCCTCCCTGCACCCATGCACCCCTAGCCCTATGAAAAAACGAGATTCGAAACTTTGATATTATACCTTAGATGTTTGTAATCTGTGGCGTTGGTGGCCGAGTGGTTAGGCTGTCGGACTGGGGATCATGAGGTCCGGGTTTAAATCCTGGCAAACCCAGGCCCGACGTTGTGTTCCTTGGGAAAGACGCTCGACCTATGTGCAAAATGCTTTGCCCTAGCTCGGGAATAAAAATCTGCGTCAGACTAGCGTCCTGTCCTGGAGGTGATTATCATCACCTGTTTCGCTTCATGGTATAGAAACCGAGATACACTCTGGCTCTGTGGGTCATAATGGCCTTGAAGGATCTTTACTTATTTAAAAATCTAGATTTACATAATATTTTTGTTTAGATCTAGCGATGACTATTTTAAAAACATCCGTTGACTTTGTTGACCAGTCTGGCACTTAAGTCTTATATCTGTCCTTTTCTGACCTCCACAGATACAGCGGCTTTCTTCATATCAAGTACAGACAAATAGCCCAGGTCGTGGCCATCGTAGTAACCTTGTCATCTGCAGATCGAATGGTGAATAAATAATTACTGGCTTAACATTGTCATCATGAAGGAGGCTGGACAGTTGTTTTGCATCTTTGAAAAAGGGATGCTTACTAGCTCCGTATCTGACCATTGGGACATGGGGGTGGGGAGGGGATGCTGAGCAGACGATAAACGTGAATTTATTTTTTTTAATGTTTGGTACTTGGCATATTTGGCCGTGGGTTTTGATATAATTTGATTTAATTTACCCAAATCCACAGCTAAGGTGATCTCGGGGTATTTAGTAGAATTTTATATTTTGACCAGACTGCCCTGTAAACAGCCAACGAATCTTTAGTGTGCACAGAGTGTTAGGATTTACACAAGTGATCTTCTTTTTTATCGTCCGTCTCCGATGGGACTAGGAGTCGATCCATTTACCTGGACCAGGAAATTTTGGTCGAAAAAAATCAAGAAATGTTGTCAAACGTTGGCCAGGCTCGAAACCACTACCCTCTTGTTGAGAGATCGATACCTTGCCTCTGGACTACCGAGTCCCCATTGACTGTGGTAAAGGAAATACAGATTTACCATTCAACTTAAGTGAAAATGGGTACCAGGAGTAACTGGCAAGTAGATCTGCGACATACTGGTGTCCTGTGCAGGAGGTGATGATGCTATATCTCTACTAGAAATCGGGATAGGCGCTGGGTTCATGGGTTACAATTAAGGAACTTAGTCTTTTTTCCTTTTGTTTGTTTGTTTTCGTTGATACCCGAATTCCTATTGACAGGTGATTTTGCTACGATTTGATTTTAGCAACACCAACAACTAAGCTAATCCTAGTATTTTTGGTAGGATTTTGAAAAAAGAGAGAATTCCCGGAATGCCATGTAAACAGACAAGTGATCTTTAACATGTACAGAATGTCGTCATTTGCAAACATGGCTTTCTATTTTTCGTCCGTCTCCCATATGACGAGATGTCGATCCACTTACCTGGACGAGGGGTGGATGAGGAGGGGGGGGGTTGATTTTACCTGAAAAACACAAGATTTGTTCAACCTGTCGGGACATAAACCCACGGCTCTCAGGATGAAAGGCAAGATGCCTTACCGGTAGACCACCATGACCTCAACTTAATATATGAACAATAATGTGAAAAAAAGAGAAACAACTGGAAAAAATGACGGGCAAATGTGAGCATAAGATAGAACTGTCTACCCAAGCACCAAAGAGATATCTATCCATACATAATTTATACTTTAAACACTTGATTTGTTCGATTATACAAAGTACAATGGATTACATGGTAATTAAATAGTAAATACACATCGAATATAAAAAAGAATAAGCAAAAAAAAAAAGAAAAAAAGAAAGAGGAATTACCCTCTCCTCCCTCCCTCTCTAGCAAGAGAGATAAAGATATTATTTTGGCTCAAGGTACATTCCAATACATGTAACCAAAGAAAAATTCCCGAGTGGGGTAAATAAAGTTGATCTTATCTAATTTTATCTTATCTTATTTCATTTTATATTATCGTGTCATATCTTAATAGTCAATGAAAACATGAAAAAAAGTTAAATCTCTTCCCCGACCCGACCCGGCCCCCTCCCCCCCAACTCCTCTGTAAATCAGATGGAATGGACGGCGGGCAAGCTCTTCATGTTGAAAGAGGAAACCAAGAAAGAACGAGAGATGCTGGTGGACCTTCAGCGCAAGAACGAGGCTCTGGTGTTCAACCTGATGCCAAGTCATGTGGCCAGACAATTCATTGGCACGCGGAAGCAAGACAAGGCAAGATGGTCATTGTGCATTGTTATTGTATTGTGCACACACAACCTTGCTTTCTCTCTCTCTCTCTCTCTCTCTCTCTCTCTCTCTCTCTCTCTCTCTCTCTCTCTCTCTCTCTCTCTCTCTCTCTCTCTCTCTCTCTCTCTCTCTCTCTCTCTCTCTCTCTCTCTCTCTCTCTCTCTCTCTCTCTCTCTCTCTCTCTCTCGCTCGCTCTCTCTCTCTCTCTCTCTCTCTCTCTCTCTCTCTCTCTCTCTCTCTCTCTCTCTCTCTCTCTCTCTCTCTCTCTCTCTCTCTCTCTCTCTCTCTCTCTCTCTCTCTCTCTCTCTCTCTCTCTCTCTCTCTCTCTCTCTCTCTCTCTCTCTCTCTCTAAGACGTGTTATAATTGAACAAACTAAAGACTGAATTAAACGAAACCCAACAGTATTGCTTTGTTTAAGAAATAATCATTCACAATATAATTCAGGCATTTCAGAGCTACATGTACTTATTACATTACACTATGGATATGTTTGTCACATAATGTACTCTATATTCCTCCTTTATTTTCCACTGCTCTTTGTCCACAGGAGTTATATAGCCACGCCTATAATGAGTCTGGAGTTATTTTTGCCTCATGTCCAAACTTCAACGCTTTTTACAATGAGAGCGCTGTTAACAACAACGGTCTGGAATGCATTAGGTAAACGAACAAGAGTTGTAGCGTTAGGTCCCAAGCGATGATGTGGTTAACCTGATATGTTCTAAATCTAATTCTTATCTGATAATTTATTCCGAGCTATTCGATTCCTCTTCCATCTAAAATTTTATCTTACAAAACAAAAACCATTATTTTTAAATCAAGGAGGAAACACAAGCCCTGGTTTTTGGTCGCGAACCCCCGCCCCCCTCCACCCCCTCCCCGCCAACTCCCTAGCCCCCTCTAAGAAAAAAAACCATTAATGAGAAAGGCAAAAAGGTTTATATTGGATTTCTCTTTGGATCTAACATTACGCTCTCTCCATTTGTGTCTGCAACTCGTACACTCTTCCTCATCTTCTCCCCCCCCTCTCTCTCTCTCTCTCTCTCTCTCTCTCTCTCTCTCTCTCTCTCTCTCTCTCTCTCTCTCTCTCTCTCTCTCTCTCTCTCTCTCTCTCTCTCTCTCTCTCTTCTCTCTCTCCCTCACACACACTCTCTCTCTCTCTCTCTCTCTCTTCTCACTCTCTCTCTCTCTCTCTCTCTCTCTCTCTCTCTCTCTCTCTCTCTCTTCTCTCTCTCTCTCTCTCTCTCTCTCTCTCTCTCTCTCTCTCTCTCTCTCTCTCTCTCTCTCTCTCTCTCTCTCTCTCCCTCTCTCCCTCTCTCTATCTCTGTCTCTGTCTCTGTCTCTGTCTGTCTCTGTCTCTGTCTGTATGTTTGTCTGTCTGTCTGTTTCTCTCCCTCTCTCTCTCTGTCTCTGTCTGTCTGTCTGTCTCTCTCTCTCTCTCTCTCTCTCTCTCTCTCTCTCTCTCTCTCTCTCTCTCTCTGTCTCTCTCTGTCTGTCTGTCTGTCTGTCTGTCTGTCTGTCTGTCTGTCTCTCTCTCTCTCTGTCTCTCTCTCTGTCTCTCTCTCTCTCTCTCTCTCTCTCTCTCTCTCTCTCTCTCTCTCTCTCTCTCTCTCTCTCTCTCTCTCTCTCTCTCTCTCTCTCTCTCTCTCTCTCTCTCTCTCTCTGTCTCTCTCTCTCTCTCTCTCTCTCTCTCTCTCTCTCTCTCTCTCTCTCTCTCTCTCTCTCTCTCTCTCTCTCTCTCTCTCTCTCTCTCTCTCTCTCTCTCGCTCGCTCTCCCACCCTTTTCTCTCCTTCTGTGTCTGCTTCTATCTCAGTCGCTGTTTCTCAAAATACACCATCTCCCTGCTCTCTCTTGTCTCTGTGTATCACATTCACACTCTCCGTTTCTTCTTTTGTGTATCACACACTACTCTCCCCACCTCTCATTGTCTTTCTCTGGTTGTCATCGTCAGATAATATCCAACTATCGTTTGTTCTTCGTTACAAAACACTTTATTTCAAATCTTTTGTCCTCTTGCAAGATTTCTCAATGAGATAATCAGTGATTACGACGAGCTCCTCAACCAGCCATGTTTCCAGACCATCGTCAAGATTAAGACCGTTGGGTCCACGTACATGGCGGCTAGTGGGATGACAGTCAACACCAAACACCAGGTGGGTCTTCGCTTGTTGGGAATCTGTCAATCAATACAATGCCACCCATCTCCCAAACTATTGACAGATCATCCAAACAATCCACCAACCATCCAACCAAACAGTCCACCAACCAACCAACCAAACAATCAACCAACTAACCAACCAAACAATCCACCAACCATCCAAGCAAACAATCCACCAACCAACCAACCAAACAATCAACCAACCATCCAACCAAACAATCAACCAACCAACCAACCAAACAATCCACGAACCAACCAACAAAAGCAATCCACCAACCAACCATCAAACAATCCACCAACCAACCAATCAAACAATTACCACCAACCAACCAATCAAACCAATGTTCAACCAACCAAAACCATCCACCAACCAACCAATCAAACAATCCACCAACCAACCAATCAAACAGTCCACCAACCAACCAACCAAACAATCCACCAACCAACCAACCAAACAATCCACCAACCAATCAACCAAAGAATCCACCAACTAATCAACCAAAGAATCCACCAACTAACCAACCAAACAATCCACCAACCAACCAACCAAACAATCCACCAACCAACCAAGCAAACAATCCACCAACCAACCAATCCAAACAGTCCACCAACCAACCAACCAAACAATCCATCAACCAACCAATCAAACAGTCCACCAACCAACCAACCAAGCAATCCACCAACCAACCAACCAAACAAACCAATCAATCCACCAAAACCATCACCAACCAATCCACCAACCACCAACCATCCAACCAAAGAATCCACCAACCAACCAACAAAGCAATCCACCAACCAACCAACAAAGCAACACAACAATCAACCAGCCAACCTTCAAACCAACCTACCATCCAACAATCCATCCAATCAAGCAATTATTCAAACAAACAATCCTTCAGCTAACCAACTAACCAACTAACCAACCATTCAACTAACCAACTAACCAACCATTCAACTAACCAACCATTCAACTAACTAACAATTCAATTAACCAACTAACGAACAATTCAACTAACCAGCTAACCAACCATTCAATTAACCAAATAAGCAATTCATTCAACTAACCAACCATCCAACAACCATTCAACTAACCAACCAACCAACCATTCAACTAACCAACTAACCAACCATTCAACTAACCAACCATCCAACCAACCAATCAAACCAACCAACCTTCAAACCAACAAATCTTTCAACCAACCAACCATGCAATCATTGCAACCATCCGAACAAACAATCATCCAACCAAACAACCGTTCAACCGAGCAACCAACCTTTCTTCCAACCAACCATCCAACCAAACAACCATCAACCAAGCAACCAACCTTTGTTCCAACCTACCATCCAACCAAACAACCAACCAAGCAATTTCTTCCAACCTACCATCCAACCAAACAACCGTTCAACCAAGCAACCAACCTTTCTTCCAACCTACCATCCAACCAAACAACTTCAACCAAGCAACCAACCTTTCCAACCTACCATCCAACTAAACAACCGTTCAACCAAGCAACCAACCTTTCTTCCAACCTACCATCCAACAAACAATTCAACCAAGCAACCAACCTTTCAACCTACCATCCAACCAAACAACCGTTCAACCAAGCAACCAACCTTTCTTCCAACCTACCATCCAACCAAATTCAACCAAGCAACCAACCTTTGTTCCAACCTACCATCCAACCAAACAACCGTTCAACCAAGCAACCAACCTTTCTTCCAACCTAACCAATCAAACAACCGTTCAACCAAGCAACCAACCTTTCTTCCAACCTAAACATCCAACCAAACAACCGTTCAACCAAGCAACCAACCTTTGTTCCAACCTACCATCCAACCAAACAACCGTTCAACCAAGCAACCAACCTTTGTTCCAACCTCCATCCAACCAAACAACCGTTTAACCAAGCAACCAACCTTTTCTTCCAACCTACCATCCAACAAACAACCGTTCAACCAAGCAACCAACCTTTCTTCCAACCTACCGTTCAACCAAACAACCGTTCAACCAAGCAACCAACCTTTCTTCCAACCTACCATCCAACCAAACCCGTTCAACCAAGCAACCAACCTTTCTTCCAACCTACCATCCAACCAAACAACCGTTCAACCAAGCAACCAACCTTTGTTCCAACCTACCATCCAACAAACAACCATTTAACCAAGCAACCAACCTTTGTTCCAACCTACCATCCAACCAAACAACCGTTCAACCAAGCAACCAACCTTTCTTCCAACCTACCATCCAACCAAACAACCGTTCAACCAAGCAACCAACCTTTGTTCCAACCTACCATCCAACCAAACAACCGTTCAACCAAGCAACCAACCTTTCTTCCAACCTACCATCCAACCAAACAACCGTTCAACCAAGCAACCAACCTTTTCTTCCAACCTACCATCCAACCAAACAACCGTTCAACCAAGCAACCAACCTTTGTTCCAACCTACCATCCAACCAAACAACCATTCAACCAAGCAACCAACCTTTGTTCCAACCTACCATCCAACCAAACAACCATCAAGCTAACGAGCCAACCTACCGAGTGTCATCTCAGCGTTTCTCTTTGAAATGCAGATAGTGGACGCAGCTACTGGTGTTGATGGCCTAGTGGCTAAAGTGCAAAGCTTAACACCATGAGTGTTTAAATCATGGCAACGCTATGCCCGACGCTATGTTCATTGAGAAAGGCATTTGACACGCATTTTTTGACTCGATCCAAGTGCAAATGGGTACACGCATCAGCTGATGACTAAAATCTGTTCCGCCTCACGCTATAGAAATCGTGATTATCTCCAGCTAAAGATTAAGACCGTTAGCTCCACTTACAGGGCGGCCAGTGGAATGACTGTCAACACTTAACTCCAGGTGGGTCTTCGCCTGTTGGAAATCTGTAAATAAATACAGGCAGCCATCTATTGCAAAATGTTCACTTTTTCACTAAATCTTTTACCAATTATCCAAACAATCCAAACAATCAACCAGCCAACACAAAACAAAAACAGCCAACCACCCAACCACCCAACCAACCCTCAATCAAGTCAAACTAACATTCAAACCAACCGACCTTCAAGCCAACCAACCTTCCAAACAACCATGCAACTAAACAACCATTCAAACAAGCAACCGTTCTCAACCAAGCAAACATTCAACCAACCAACCAACTTACCATCCAACCAAACTGCCGCCCAACTAACCAACCAACCATCCAAACATCATCCCGGCTGTTTTCTTTGAAATTAAATGCACATTGTGAGTGCAACTAGTGTTGTTGGTGTCCCAGTGGTTAAACTGCCAAAGCTTGAAATCATTGAGGGTGTAAATCCTAA